>OZ014530.1:350384659-350636994 GCA_963966105.1 Volucella zonaria
TAGGGTGGATGAGGGAGCAATTCATAGCCCAATTCATGGATTTTTGCCATGGCAACTGCACATGTGTGCACCCTTGCATTGTCTTGGTGGAAAAGAACTTTTTTCTTGGCCAAATGAGGTGGTTTTTTTTTCAAATCGTCATTGAATCGGTCCAATAAGTTGGCATAATATTCCCCATTGATTGTTCTTCCCTTTTGAAGGTAGTCAATGTGGATTATCCCGCGTGCATCCCAAAAAACAGTCGCCATAACTTTATTGGCTGACAAACCCACCTTGGCCTTCTTTGGCGCCGATTCACCCTTAGAAACCACTGTTTTGACTGTTGTTTGTTCTCTGGTGTGTTGTGATGGATCCATGTTTCGTCCACGGTTACAAAACGGCGCAAAAACTCCTCCATATTGCGATTAAACAACGCCAAACCTTCCTGTGAAGTTGTTACACGATTGCGTTTGTGATCGACTGTGAGCAAACGCGGCACCCATCTTGCGGAAAGCTTTCTCATGCCCAAGTGATCATTCAAAATTGAAACCACTGGGCCATGCGAGATCCCTACGGCTTCCACAATCTCTCGCACTTTCAATCTTCGGTCGGCCAACACCATATCGTGAATTTTTTCGATTGTTTCGGGTGTAGAGACCTCAACTGGGCGTCCAGGACGTTCGGCATCTTCAGTGCTTGTACGGCCACAACGAAATTCAGTAAACCACTTTTTTACCATTGAAATCGATGGTGCAGAGTCCCCATAGTATTTATCAAGCTTAGCCTTGGTCTCGGTAATGGTTTTTTTTCGCAAGAAATAATGCTTAATAAGCACACGAAATTCACTTTTTTCCATTTTCTCCTCAAATTAGTGAGTAGTCTGATAAAAATAGCTGTCAAACACAAACTAACTGACGCAGCAAGTTTAAATTTTGACAGGAGTCAACTGACAGATGCTTGTTGACAGGAGCAGTGTTGCTGTTTCAGTAAAGAGGTCAGAAATTCAAAAATGCACGGAATTATTGACCCGCCCTCGTATGTATGCACTGATAGCTCAAAAATGGGTGGAAGTGTACTTTCTCAACGAGCTCCCGCCCAATTATCAAGGCTTCGCCAATCAATGACGTTGTCTAATAAAAAGCAGGGCGCAGAGCATATTACTGGTCTTATTGTAAACATTTTCAAATGACGCCACCGAAGGTGGCTAGGATTTGATCAGTTCCAAGTTGCCGGTCATAGGTCTTTTGGCGGCAGGACCACCGGTAGTCTCTACCAAGATTTAAATCGCGGTACTGTGGGAGTCAGGAGCACCCCGGATTTCGGTCCGGGCCTGACTTGTTGAGGTAGGCCGCCTTATGGGAGCATCATGGTGGCTGTGGTTTAAACCCAAAGTCGCGGGAAGGGTCTTCTTGTTAGTTTTACCCAATGTAGAGTTGCAATAAGTACTGGGTGCTGTGACCCTAAGAATAGTAAGAGGTTTTAGGTCGGTTTCGACTCATACCAAGGGTGGAACTTTTGCCTCCAACACAGTTCCAAATTGGTATCAAAGGATTGACAGAGAGCGATGGCAAGGCGTATCCTTGCTCCCATCCCGTAAACTTAAATCTACACGACAGGTGTTTACGTTGAAAATCAGAGACTATCTGTACTCTCTCAACACTGAGTATTTATTTCCGCCTTTCAAAGCACTGTAGAGTATTTCTGGCCGAAATTTTGGCATTTGTAGGTGCTCTCTTGGCATGGCTGCAAGTGTGATATTTACTCACGATTTCCACATTTGCACTGCTTACCAAGCAGCTTTTTAAGGCCTGACTTTCGTTATATAACGTCATAACGTCATCATCTCAACGAGATATGAAATATGAACATACCAAAAGTGACAGAGTTCTATAATTCATTCAGTTGCTAGATTTAAACTCATGCTCAAATTAGATGCTCTGGATGATGTCAATTATGGGTGATCACAAGGCACAGCCTACAATCTCACCAGACAAATTATCCCTGGCCTAGATCAAGGACGTACAAACAATCTCTTTTAGTTCTAAAAATGGTTGCGTCCCAGCATCCTTGTGTGCATTGTCACACAACACTGTTTAATTGGACGGAATACCAATAAGACTCACTGCCCTTCTAATAACTTCATCTGCTGTGTAGCTGCTCTGCTCGTTCCACTTAACTTATCAGAGCGATTTGTTCTTGAATAGCCTTGGAGATCTGTCCGAAGTAACAGTCAACAGACTCCTCGATTTTTTTTAGAAGACCAATTGGTTCGATTTCGAAGGAGATCCTGTGGTACCAAAAAAGGATATTTTCTAGACTAGGGAGGGTATGCCTAGTGGATGATGGCTGCCAGTTGACTTAATCTAACAGATATACGTGCGTATTACCTCCAGTTACTACATCAATTTAGTTGATGTCTCTTTACACAATAAGCGCTGAGCTACTTAAGGAAACCGGCATTGGCATTCGCTCAACATATTCTGGCGATCTAACATAATGAACTCGCTCATTCTCATCAGGTACGACACTCACGAATAATTTTTGTATCTTCTTCCCCAAATGTCTTTTATGAATATTCCAGCGGGATCAGGTGTAGTTTGCTCTATGCTGGAGCGCTAAATTTCTTGATAAAGTCTAACTCGTTTTTACAGCGCCACCTAGCACGCTTTCTGTTTCGCTAGATATACCTGGAGGCGCTCTTCATCGAACCAGGAGTTTGATTGTGGTGCTCGGGTGAGAACCAAGACATAAGATACACCGTTTCTGCTTCCTAAACGATAATGTATAGGTAGCTACTGGTCTTCTGCGGCTAATGACGATGGAAAAAGGTTCTTTAATACCCAGTCGAGCGTAAATCTTTTGCGATTCGGATTGTTTGAAACGGAATTTATTTTACTTGAATTTTGGCATATGGGATACACATATCAGCATCAGGGTAATATTCGAATGCTCAAAAATATTGAATTTTGGGAAACGAGTGCTGCCCATGATTACAATTTACACGGTCGCAAAGGCAGTCAACCTGCGTAAGTTTTCAGAGATGCCATCATATAGACATGCTTATTTTTATTTTCACTACATATTATTTAGAAAGGCCACAAACTTCAAGAGTTTTTTGACCAATTTCAACATAATTTGGAGCTTTTCACTTATCACAACTAAAATGACTCTGATCCAACTGACTTACAACACACCAAACATTCTGCAACATTTCCGATTGTGTAATCACCATTTTTACAAATCCTGGCTAAGTAGCTTGTTGTGGCTTCATGCTTCTTGTATCAGTTTGAGCAAGAATCGATAGTTTATCTACCAGATTACAAGAGCAGTTTTTCTTTTTACTCTGATGAGTGCAAATACATCTCAATTCGCCAATATCTTAACGAACTGAATGCAATAAGAATTAGTGCCACAGCGTATGCGGACGATATGTGTATTGTTGTACAGAGAAAATACTTCAACACTTTAAGAAAATTAGCAACTTGGCGAACAGTTACGTATTCAACAACAACCCGTCCAGTTGTTTACAGAAGATGCCACAAGTTAATGTAATTTAACCTCCACAAACTAAATTGAAAGCTCTTATGCGTTTTACGCAAAAAATCAATAGTTGGTTCACTGGCTATACACAGTGATGATTAGGCCCATACTTATACATGATACACTAGTATGGTGGAATATTAGCGGCGGATATACGAATAACCAGAGGTGTTGCAAAAAACGGTGAGCATAACTATCATATTTGGGCTCCATGCCATACCAAAGGTAGCACTAGACTCCTTGCAGTACTTTGTAACGCTTGATTTGTGTATCAGGCAGCCCGCTGGTAGTTCACTTATTTGGACTACTTCAAGGATTCACCATTTGAGAGTGCCGGTTTTAATAGTCATTGACATCTGTCATTTTCGTTTCAACATTTTGTACGATATATCAAGACGGGAAAAAATAGAGAGATGCAAAAGCAGGGCCAAGCGGAATTAATATCTACACAGATGGATCTACGGCAGCGGAGCAACCACATCCTGTCATCTTCTGGGCGGATATTGACAAGTGGGGTGAAAAGTAACCTCCTTGACCGCCAGAATGCGCTGCTCCTGCAAAAAACCTTATGACGCCTTGAAGTCCGTTCATATTTAGGCAGACATGCCAAATTTCAGTGCCATACTGTCTTTAGTTTTGTTTTGACAGCTGATTGTTGTTGACGTGTTTGGCATCATGTTGAGTATGGACAAAAACGATTTTCGTTCTAATGAGAAACATTATTTTTTGAGGGGCAAAACGGCGAAGGAGACAAAAGAAAAGTTGGATAAATATTATGGGGCTAATGCTCCGTCAGATTACACCGTTAAATATTGGTTTCGAGAGTTTCGTGGTGGCCGCAACTCCACTACCGATCAAGTCCGCAGCGGCATGCCCTCCGATGCGGTTACAGAGGACAGACAATGTTAAAAAAGATTAGTACTGAGCGAACACGCCATATTTTGGGCAATATTCTGCATATGAAAAAGTTATCCTGCGCTGGGTGCCGCGCATGCTCACTCCTGACCAAAAAAACGAACGCGAGAGCACTTCGAAAGAGTGTTTGGACTTGCTAATGCGGAATCGGGCGGACTTTTGGCGTCGATTGGTAACTGGATTTGGATCCCTCGGACTATTATCTCTTCCCAAACCTCAAAAAATGGCTCATCAATAAAAAATTCAGCTCACGCCAAGAAATCATCGACGCCACGGAGAAGTATTTTGCAGACCTTCCGGAAAATTAATTTTCGGACGGGATCAAGAAGTTGAAAAATCGCTGGAATAAGTGTATCAAACTAAAAAGGGACTATATTGAATAATATCAAAAAAACATTTAAAAAAAAATTTTTTTAATTCCCAAGGAGGTCACTTTTCACTCCATCTAGTACTTCCAAAACACAATGCTGTATGCTGTCGTTAAAACAAAATTTAAACGCCCAGTCATTATTCACGAATGGCTCTTGCATCGATCAATTTTCCATTCTCGGTATGTGTGTCAATGACAACCTATGTTGGAATAACCACATATTCGGTGTCGTCAAAAATGCTGCGAAATATCCCCAAGCCTTGTAAGAAATTCTTCACCCCTCTGGCCAGGCCTAATGCACAAGACATTTGTACGCCTGAAATTGTAGTACAATTTCCACATCTGGTCGGGTGCGCCCAAAACATCTCTGCACCTGCTAGATAGGATTCAAAACCGTGCGATAAAACTCATAAGTGATACTAATATCACTCAAACAATGGACACCCTCGAACACGGACATAATGTCTCGTGTCTCACTCTGATTTATTGCTATTTCCGCCACCAGAGCTCCATAGTAGCATCCCGTATCTCGCTACGCATGCTCATCAGTATACTCTCAAGCCCACTTTCGGACGTACTCTAAAATATCGTGATTCGTTCTTAAGCCATACAACTCGCTTATGAAATACCCTGCCTAGCTCTTTATTTCCTAGCCATTAAAACCTTCAAACATTTAAAACCAATGTTCACCGGTACCTCTCTTTCCATTCTCCCTGATTTTCCTTCGCCAGTGCGGTGTGCAAAGCACTGAGATCGCACAATACTCAAGGTATTGTGCAGGCATAACCGATTGAGACTATTTTGGCTACCAGAGCACTGCGAAATTAGAGGAAGTGAGCTAGCTGATGAGGTTGCGATGAAAGGAGACGAGCTAGAAAGGCTTGAGTGTGCGCTTATCAAATTCCCTAAGCGTAATTTAGTGTTCTATTAAAGTTATGATCACAAGGGAGACCCATCGGAGAAGGTCAAATATAAGTGGATTATGATAATTTTTTACCAAAAGAGGTCTTGAGAAATTCTGTTTTTCAACTTAAAGTGTTTTGTAATTAGCTCTTTTTGGTGCCTTTGTGTCATATGAGACAATCCATCTTTTAAGCCTGACCTCCTACATAATTCTAACGTTAGTGAATACCACATCCAACTGCGTAAACAAAATTGATTAGGGTCCCTTTCCACTTGAGCACGACACCTCAAAAATGTTTTTCTATTCGGCGATGTCGCCTTGGAATCGAATCGAAAGGAAAGATCTTTGGGCTGGCGGATTGTTCGATCAAAAAAATTTTGAAAGCAAGCACCGTTTCGAATAATATTTGTTCCAGAAGCCAGCAAGGATATTTTCCGCAAACGATTCTTTGCCTCTAGCAACTTCTTTTTTTTTGGCAGTTGATAGATCAGCTAATCATTGGTGATCTATGTTATTGGGATTGGTGTGTTGTACAATATAAAATTTTATTTGGAAGCAAAGATGAGAGAAATATCTGAGCAACTTCGGTATATTTTACAATTTTACAATAAAGGGAATAATGCTGATCAAGCGTGTGAGAAATTTGTGCTGGTTATGGTGTAGGTTCTCTATCAAAACTATTTCCCATAAATGGTTCCCTCGCTTTCGTACTGGAAATTTTAACTGAAGAATGAATCTCGTTCTGGTCGGCCTGTCACTGAAAAAGTCGATCAAGTCATGGAAAATATTGAGCAAGAAGTCATCATATTGCTAAGGAACTTAGGATCGACTATAAAACAGTTGAAGCCATTTGGAACGGGCTGGTTATAAAGAGGACAATGGTCTTGTATGAAAAAAGATAAAGGTCCACAAACTGCAGGAAGGTCCTAGTTGACGGCAATGAAGGTGGTGTTCGGTGTAATTGGACGGACCATGAGCAACTATCGCCTGGTCAAACGATTGATTCGAATGTCTTCTGCCAGCAATTAATCCGGTTGAAGCAAGCAATTGAAATAAATGGGGCTAGAATTGATCGAGAGGAAAATTGTTGTGCATGTGTCATCAGTCACGATACAACACACATATTTTTGATAACTCGGTAAAAATTGAAAGCCCTTTGCTGAGAAGTTTTCATGTATCCACCGCACAGCCCCAACACCGCAGACTATGGTTCATTACTATCTCTGCAACACTTTCTTGTCGTCGTAAAATTCGCTTTTCAACAAAAAAAAACCCAGAAATTCTGCAGTGCTCAGTTAATGGTTCCATCCACAAATGGCAGAAGGTGGTCGAACATTTGGTTCAATAAAACTAATTTTGAATATAAAACAAATGATCAGAATTTTTAATACAAATGGCCGGATCCTTTACCCCCAACCTGATATAAACGACTGCTTTTCTGAATTTTTCTCGGCGACGAATCTACATTCAAGTGTAACACATGCAGATTCCTTTCACCTTGTAATCTGCATATGTAGATTAAAATTAAGATTAAAATTTTCCGCCTTCTTCACACTTCCTGCATGACAGTATGTTATAATCATACATTTGCAAAATTATTTCCTCTTCGACATGCATACATTACTTGGTTCCTTCTCATCCATTATTCCATTAGTCAATCAATGCCGCTTGCATTAGTTGCGGATGAATGGAATTGGTTTGTATTACTCCAATCTCCTTCCGCTGATTATTTCATTTGGGCTGGAATTCAATAAGGAGCACGGTTTGAGATATGTGAATCTACTGCCTAACCTGCTAACAAACAAAAGAAACCTCAACTACCTGTTATCCAGGAATCACGTTGTAGACCTCAAAGCAATTGAAGTAGTGACAAAGTACCCCAAAGCGACCGGAAGACACAATTAAGCAAATCCGTGGTACGATAACGAATGCGAAGAAGCAAGACAGTAGCCGTTTGCTTGGCTGAAGCTATTTCGCAATTCCAACGCAGATGTTTCCAAGCAAACATATAACAATACTACAATACAATAAATAAAAACTTCAAAGAGCTATGCTATAGAAAGAAAAAAAACTACGACTAATCGGAGGCATTCGCAACTAGACAGGGTAAACTATAGCCTCTTCTGGATAGCAAATAATTGCGGGAATAGTAGTATATGAGCTTCGTCCTGATCCATAAGAGCCCTCAGAATGTCTTCTCACTCTACACTTAATGTGGGCTTAAACAAGGCTTCTGCACGAAATGTTTTGTTCTGTATAACAAGCAACCATATCAGCACTTTGGAATGACTAAGCTCTTCTACAATTCCAAATTAGTCAGAAAAAGAAAAGAAATTTCTAGACTATCTCATGGCCACTATTGGTCTTCTATGTAGGAGACATTTATTGTTGAATACGTTTGCCAATTTAAAAACAAGCCAGTTGCTTCAGTCTATTTTTCAATGATTCATCACTATGGCCTTGGTGGAGGCAATAGCCGAACTACACAACGTAGTTCCAGGAAGTTGAAATTCTGCATACATTGCAATGCTTCTGAGAGAAGGAGCTAGATCTCTTAACCATTAAAAATGCATAATGTAAAGAAAGCTCTTCAAAACCTGAAAAGTTTTCGAATTGACGTGTGCAGCTGCAGAGACTATTTACAAATTGTTCCATCGCCAACGCAAAACTTCAGTGACATGATCATCCGCAAGACCAGAAAACTTCCAGATTAGTCACTCCAACCTACTTAGTTTAGAGAAAAATAGGAATCTTTACCGACAAACACAAAAAGCAAAAAGGAGTCGAATTCGAATATCAAAGATGAAATCCTGTAAGCGTTTCTGCGAAAAGATTGAAACACTTAGTGGAGCCTGTAGACTGGTTGAAGTCATTAAAAAGAGCCGACGTTACCTTCACTGAGTCAGTCATCCAGGCATATGTTTACTTTTCAGATAATCCGATCAAAACTGCCTTAAAACCAGCCCCAATTACAGGCCTAATCAATAAATTGAATAAAACGATCCATCATAGCTGGTGCCTGTCACCAGTTGGAAAGCCATTAAATACTCTCTTGACATTTGATAGCTTCACGGCGACCTATGTTGTACATAGCCGGCTATGCCGCCGCTAGCTTTGAATAAGATTTTCAATGATAAATTTGAAACAGGCTTACAGGATCTTCAGAAAACAGTGAGACTTCCTTTTACAACGAAAATCCATATAAGTATGTACAGGCTGCCTGACTCGAACTCCAACTTTTTAAAATGCTATAATTTTTTTATTTTTTGATAAATTTTATTATGCCAAAGCAAAAAATGTTGAAAAATACATCAATTTTCAAATTGTATCAGTAGTTTTCAATATGTCCACCTTTGGCGCGAATAATGGCCTTGAGACGGCCGAAGAAAGCATCGCACGCTGCACGCAAGTTGCTCTGCGGTATTTTGGCCCATTCCCGGCGATGTGCTTGTTTGAGGTGGTCCAAACTTTGGTATTTTTTAGTGCCAACCCTCGCCTTCAAAATACCCCAGACAGAGAAATCCAACGGATTTGCATCCGGAGAATCTGCAATCCATTGTTTCGAAGAAATTAAGTGTGGAACATTGTTTTTGAACCAATCTTGGTTGACGCGCGCTTTGTGAGACGGTGCCGAGTCTTGTTGAAATATCCACGGTCTCCGACCGAAATAAGGCTTCAATACTGCCTCTAAGACAGTTTCACGGTATAAGATCGCATTAATTTTGACGCCACGGTCCAAAAATACGAGCGGAGAGCGACCATCGGCGGTTATGGCGGCCCAAACCATCACCATCGGTGCTGCCTGCTTTCTGGTGGCCGTCCGAAGGTGTAAATTTTCGAATTACCCCTCTGGCAAGTAAACTCGGACATTTCGTTTGTTGACATATTTCTCGATAACAAATGGAGACTCATCGGAAAAAAAACAAATTCGGCAACTCACCACTTTCGTGCAAGCGTCTTTCGACTCTAACTTTTTTCTGTTGCGGTGTAAGATCGTGTGCTTTTTGGAACTTCATTTTTTAGTATGTGTTGCATCCGTTCCAACGATCTGTTCAGCTCACGAGCCATTTCTCTTCCACTTCGATGCGGATTTCGCTCAATTCGAGCCTTCTCACTTTCCGAACCACTTCTGCCGATGTTGCTGTTTTTTTATGACCACCTCCATGGCGTTTTGCAACACTGCCAGTATCACGGTAACGAGCTATGTTTCGAGACACAAATGATTTATTCACGTTGAGGTGTTGGAGGGCTCTAACCATAGCTACTTGTGGTTTCCCAGCCAAATATGTATAAAGCAATCACACTATCACGTTTGAATTCCATCGCGGATAAAAATTTTTCAACACAACTGAGTCTTCTAAATAATAAAATTATCTGTCATGTGTCAAAATTTGAGCTCACTGTCATGAACGGTTTGGAAATTACAGCAGTCTGAAGTTGGTTGTAGTTCGAGTCATTCAGGGTGTAGATCGCTAGGCGGAATTACTGAGAAATCTGAGATGCAACGCGCGGACCAATACGGAAGATCTTGTGAGACTGAAGGTACTGAAATGATGCTTTTGACAAAGCAATTTTTGAGGGAAATTTGTTATGTAGACGAACAAGCATTTCTATAGACCCAATCAGTATGGGCTGCATGGCTATTAGTCGCGAAGCTGCTGAGTGTCCTATAACTTGAATTGAGCCAGCAGCGTAACAATCAAGCTCGTAGCAAAGTGCTTGGCTGTTAACTGGATCAGTACACTCTTACTCATGCCGGCTAAAATGACAAGGGCATGCTGGGCCAGTAGTAAAATTCTGGCCTAAATCGTCATAGAGCTCACAGCCCTATGCGGAATAGATTAAAATATGTGATGAATCAACTAATAACCTCGGGTAAAAATTGGATCACTGACGACCCTAGCAAACATTTAAATAATAATTACCTTCTGATCTGCACATGGAACGTTCGGATCCTTAACAGGCTATGTGCAGCCGAGCAATTAGCAGAATTCCTTGACTGCCTCTATCTGATCACGCAGATATCACCGCCATCAAGGAAGTGCAATGTTATGGCATGGACTTAAGGAAGATGAAAAACTGTGATATACTCGTATAAATTGCTTTGGTGATTGCTATAGGGAAAAGAAATAGCGCTTATTCGGATGCGAATTTGCCATATGCGCCAGATTTAGGCAAGAAGTCTTAAGCTTCCGACACGTGAACGAGTGTCTTACAACAATCCACATCAAGGCTAGATTTGCTAACATAAACATAATATGCGACCATATCCCTACGGAAGAAAAGGACGACGAATGTTTCTACTATACAAGCTCTTTCTAAAGGCACAAGAGCAATGCCTCAAGTTTGATATTAAAATCGTACTAGGCGATTTTAACGCCAGGTCAGGGAAGTTCTTATTTCATAGGACAGTTGGTAAGCATAGCCTACACGGCACCATGTCTGGAAGGACGATATATTACTCTAGCAAGCACACGGTTTCCTCATATAAATATACACAAGCGGGCATGGCGGTTTCCGGATCATCAAATTAAAATTGATCATTTCGCGATAGGCGTAAGGAATGCCTCCAGTATTCCGGACGTCGAACATTCCAGGTAGCTAATATTAACTAGGATCACTACATTGTTGCATCCAAGGTGCGAATGCGGATTTTCCAATCGCCATAACTTAGAAGAAATAAAGTGAAAAAGCTGCAAACGCAAGAGACCGCCAGAATATTCGGCGAACGCATATGACGAGATCTTGCAACAACTCCTTTGCCACCAGCATCAAGTACCAGTGGTTATCAGGAACCTAGACACTGATATGCTGGGTTTCACCCAACTACCACCAATAAATCCCTGATTTGATGACGAATGGCGGCAAGCATATCCAGCTAAACTACACAGACTACAAAGCGGCGCTGCAACGAAGGACAAGAACTGCTCTTGAGCTCTACGAGCAGAAGAGATGGGAACAAATCGGCGCGCAATCGAAGATAATGAGAAGTTGTACTCCAGGAATAACGTACAGAAGTTTTACCCATGAAGAAGGAAACCTTACAGTAGAGTCACAAGTGGTGCTGCGAATATGGAATAACTCCTTCTGCAGAGTATATAATGGGGACGAAAACCAATAACCCAGCGTCACGCAAAACAGACCATTCAACTTAGATGGTGATAGGCAAAACTGTCGTCCAAATTTCGACCAAAACGCAGTAAGGATAGCAATATCTAAGTTAAAAACCAATAAAACAGCTGGATGTGACGATATACGGGCCGAATTATTCAAGCTGCTGGAAATGATTTTGTGTAGAGCCTACGCCACCTCGTTTCTCAGATCCGGTCAGAAGAGCGTATACCTGATGAGCGGAATGTCAGCACCGATCCAAAAGAAAGGTGACCCCTTAACTGCGTCAAAAGTATAGATATAAGTCTTCTCAATATCGCATACATGAACTAATCCCCCATATTCTACGAATGTCTGAAACCCTTCCGATCAGGTTGTTGATCGGTCCATATCATTGTGGTTTCCGAGCAGGTCCACAATCGTCTACAATCGACCAAATCTTCACACCCCGGCAGATCCTGAAAAAACTCAAGAAGACCAAAGCGATACCCACTGTCTTTCCACCAATTTTAAGGGCGCATATGACAGCATTTATAAAGACGAGCTATTGTATATAGAGCCATGTCTAGTTTGTGCAGAATGACGATTGGGAACGCTCGCTGCTCCGTCAAGGTCGATAATGACTTAACTGATACCTTTGATGTCAAAAAAGGTTTAGGCAAGTTGACTCGCTGTCATGTGATTTCTTTATCAACTTTCTTGGAAGAATAGCGCAAAATTCTCCCGCCAACATAAGAGACACAGCCTTTCAAAACTCCGTCCAATTACTCCCATACGCCGATGATATTGACATAATCAACAGAAAGGAGTGTGATGTTGCGAATAGTGGCGCTTTCGAGAGTATTAAAGCGGAAGCGGCAAAGATGGGTTTAACGGTTAATGAGGGCAAAACCAAGTATATACTGTCAACAAGAAAGGACACCCAACACCGACGTCTCGGATAGAATGTCACCCTCAACAGATATAACTTTGAGGTACTTATGGACTTTGTCTACATAGGCTCCGCTATCAATTCAGGCAACGACACAAGCGCTGAGATTAACTGAATGATAACACTTTCCAATCGCTGGTTCTTTAGGCTACGAAGCCAACTGAGTAGCAAAGTGACCCTATATAACATAAGACCATGTTAATAATCCCAGTCCTGCTCTATGGCGCAGAGGCATGCACACCTTCAAGAGGAAAATTCTTCGAGTGATTTTCGGTCCGGTTTGCGTAAGCACGGTGAGTGGAGGAGAAAATAAAACGACGGTTTAGCCAGAAGAGTGAAGGTCCAATGACTGAGGTGTTTGAATCATATACAGTGCATGGACACCAATCCTCCGGTCCGAAAAATCTTTGAATCCGCCCACGAGGGATAGCGCAGTAGAGGGTAGGTAAAAAACTTAATGTAAATATTATCAACGAATTGTTACTCTACGTACTCGAACTGGATTTTAAAACTCTTGAAGATACAAATATAAGCAGAAACATCCTCAGTGCCGGGAAATTGATGTCTTAGAAGCACAAATAACGTCTCAAGAAACAGTCGAGGCATTAAATAAATAAAGATAAAAAGGCTCCTAGATCGGATGGTATTCCAGGAGAATTTTTCAAGTCCGGATCAGATGAACTTGTAGAAAGTCTACCACCTTGATCAAAAAGTTCCCGACCACACCCACCTTGTGGCGCTCCCATTATTCCGATTTGAGTTCTGTTTTTTTTTTTGTTAAGTTGGTAAATCTGTTGTTGACATTCCCTCTAAATCTTAGCGTCATAGCTTAATATTTGTAAAAGTTACGTAGCCAAGAGTACATCTATCTTTGTGTGTGTTGGCGATTTTTTACAATTTTAGAAATGGATTTCAATTTGCAACAACGAACTTGTACGAGCATTAAATTTTGCGTAAAAAACGGATGCGCGAACGTTGGAAATGTTGGAAAAGTGTTTCGGCAACGATTCTCTAAAGAAAACGGTCGTTTACCAGTTGCACGAGCGGTTCAAAAGTGGTCGTGAGTCAACCGAAGATGATGAACGCAGTGGTAGAACATCGACATCGAAAACGGACGAAAACATTGATGAAGTATGAAGTAAAAGAAATGTTGGGCAATAAACGCAAATTAACCATCAGAGCGATAGCGGTGGACTTGAACATTGCCTATGGATCCGTCCAAGACATTTTGGTTAATGATTTGGGTTTCCGTCGTGTAGCAGCAAAGTTGGTGCCACAACACCTCAATTTCATGCAAAAATGAGACCGTGTCGACGTCGTAAAAGAGATGATTTGCGAGACTAAACCCGATCCCACATTCATTAAAAGGATCATTACTGGAGACGAGACGTGGGTTTATGAGTACGACACGCAATCCAGACATCAGGCAAGTGAATGGCGTTCACCAAATGAGCAGAGACCAAAAAAACTACGTCGTTTTCAGTCGAAAAAGAAGGCAATGCTCACGGTTTTCATGGATTACAATGGTGTAGTGCATCATGAATTTTTGCCAGAAGGCCAGACAGTAAACAAACAATTTGGGCGTTATGTGACGTTTGCGTGAAACAACTCGCCGAAAGAGCCCAGAATTGTGGGCAGAAAATCGTGGATTTCTTTTCGTGGATTTTTGACGAAAAATGCAACAAATACCATCCAACAGCCACCGAATTCACCTGATTTGGCTCCCTGTGACTTCTTTCTGTTCAATCGAGTTAAAAGACCACTACGGGGAACGCGTTTCAACAGCCTAGAGGAATTAATGGAAAATTCGCAGGCAGCACTGATGGACATACCGACAACCGAATATAAAAAATGTTTCGAGGATTGGATCAAGCGCTGGCATAAGCGTGTTGCAGTCGATGGGGATTACTATACTTTGAAGGGAACAATATAGATTTGGATGAATAAACTTGTATTTTAAATTTTCTGAATAAATTCCGGGAACTTTTCGATCAAGCTAGTATGTATTTTTTCCAATAATGTATTGGAGTATGGTGTAATTTCCCAGCAGTTTAAGGAGGCAATAATTTTTCCATTCCATAAAAAGGGATATAAATCGGGCCCTGCCAATGATCGTGAAATTCAATTTGTAAACACTTCGTATAAAGTCCTCACGGCTGAGCTTCAAAAAAGTCCTACTTCTTGGATTACCACTAACAAAATACTTCAGGAATCCCAGGCAGGGTTTAGACCTGGCTATTCAACAGTAGACCTGCAAAAGCTGTACTCGGTTTTCGTGGAGTTCTAGGCCGCGGCGTTTGATATAGATAAAATCTAGTTTGAATCCCCCAAAATTTATAGGACCATACCCAGGTAGCTGGGCGTAATGAAGGCGCTATCGGAGTGGTTTCCAACGAAAACTGGAGTGCGGCAAGGTTGTTCATTAAGCCCAGTCTTATTTAAGCTTTGTTTTGAGGATATTGTCAATATTTTACCAGGTGGTGTTCCAATATACTGGCATAGTATTCAAAGCACTTCTCTTTGCCGACGATATTGTGCTTCTAGCTCATTCATCGGAGCCACTGCAAATGATGATTAATGGGCTGGCCGAATGGCACACCTTATGGGTCCTCGTTGCCAATCTAGAGAAGTCAAAGATGATGATTTTCAAAACTGGAGATGAAACAAACTGCCATGGGGATTAAGTAGAAATAGTCAAGGAATATGGATATCATGGGGTGCTTCTAACGATAAATATAAGCATGGAGATGCACTTGAAGGCAAAATCTACAAAAGTAAAAACTACAATAAATGCAACATGGCGTAAAGGTTTTGCAAATGTAAACATGGCCCAATACAAATTTTCAAAGCTGTCCCAAAGCCCATTCTTCTTTATGCACCACAAGCGTTAGGTAGCAAATCGTATGAAACAGTCGAGAAACTCGTAATGTACTATATTAAACGAATTTCCCACCTTCCAAGGAGTATACCAAACAATGCCCTGGCAATGGGAAATCATCGCAGGTCTAGCTGGTACGGTGACTGGAAAGAAAGGGCTCAAAATTGTGGAATGGAGTTGTATCTCAAACCGGAGGCACTAGAAAGCTGGAAGCCGATTCTCAAGGAGCTTATCGTTAATCTAGAACAGCAATTTCGAGAGGAGTGTTGTAGGGAAGCGACAGAATCAACCCATAGAAGAGTATGTAGTTCAGTCCGGGACGAGTATACACCACATCGAATAATAAATAATGTAGAAACTACGAAGAGAATTTGTCCATTTAAATTGTATGCTACAGAGGAATGATTTACCCGTCCTTTGTAGCATATGTAACAAAAGCGGTTTCCATTTCATAGGAAGATACCCAACACTGCAGACTGCGGGAAACAAGGAGACACTTCCTGGGAACTGATATGATGCATTGTGCGAGTTTTGCAAGACAGCATTAAATTATCGAAGAAACATTTTAACGAAAAACTTTTAAAAAAAACACACTTATAATATATTTAATTATTTAAGTAATTTAATTTCAAGGATTACTATTAAATATCATCAATTATTGTGGGATTTCAATTTAATCAAACGATTATTACAAGTTTAAAATAATTGAAGTATCTTGGCTGGGTGGGGAATATTTCGTTTATTTGTTCTTGCTAAGTCTATTCCTTTATAATGACTTGGTAGAGGGTCACACCAATGAAACAAGTATCCTTTTTTTCTTCATCCTTATTGAGTTCACAACATCGTTTAATCGCTTGACATTGTATTCCAACCCTGAACTATCCAATTGAAACCTTATCACAGCATTGCGCCATCAACCATGATGTTCAAGTGATTTCTTGAGTATTGACCTTCCCTTGTTGCAGATGCCTTGAATTTTGTAACGAAAATTTGGAGGACTTGTCAAGAGTTTTCCGATTTACACAATGACGAATCTAATGGTACTCGTAGCATCAGAATTTGTTTACAGGAGACGTGGAGTAGATTTTAAAATGCTACCGACGGGGTAGGGGGATTTGGCTTTGACTTCGTCTAGGGTGCCTTCTTGGTGTTCATTTGACAAATGTGTATATAGCACTGGACAATGGACTAAAATTAACTACAAATCAGCTTGTACGAGTAAAATATTTTTGTAAATATTGTCCATACCCCTAGCGGAACACTTAAAAATATGCAAAAATATGTTCCAATATTGCGATAGATACATTTGGAAGGAGTGTTTTTACAGGGTCTTCCAATAGGGACTTCCCAACTTTGACAGTTGATAGCGGCCATATTGCTGAAGCTACATCTGTTAGATTGGCTGTCATTTATTCAGTCTGTTTTGCCAAATTACCATGGACGGACATAGCTTTCAACAACACGTGCAAATGATAAAATTGTTTTATCGAAATCTGTGTTCTGTTGCTCGCGCTTCGACCATTTTACGGTCGCCTTAGTCGTCCTGCCGAGAGGACTATTCGCAGTGTGGTGGATAAATTTGAGTCCACTGGTTCAGTAAACGATAAACCAACACCCATACGTCGACGAAACGCAATATCTGCCGAAAACATGACCGCTGTCGGTGAGAGTGTGCAGGAGAATCCGAGGCAGTCGATGTCGCGTCGCCCACAAGAACTCGGCATTTCGCAGACCACAACTTGGCAAATTTTGTGCCGTGACTTGGGCCTGCACCCGTACAAAATTCAACTGAGCGAGGAGGTGAAGGTAAACGACCATAGACAACGACGTGTGTTCGCTGAATGGGCTCTGGAGCAGTTGGAAATTGTCCCTAATTTTCATCGATCGTCAACGATGAAGCTCATTTCTGGATGAATGGGTACGTCAACAAACAAAATTGTCGAATTTGGGACGATAGCAATCCACATGAGATCCAAGAGCGTCCAATGCATCCCGAAAAAGTCACTGTTTGGTGTGGATTTTGAACTGGCGGCGTCATCGGTCCATATTTATTTGAGAACGACGTTGGCCAGGCCATCACCGTCAACGGCGAGCGCTATAGGTCGATGATTAACAACCTCTTTTGGCCTGAATTATATGATATGGACAGCAACGACAATTGTATGATATGGTTTCAACAGGAGGGCGCCACGTGCTACACAGCGATTCGAGGGCATGGTCATCTCACATGGAGGTGATGTGAACTGGCCACCGAGATTGTGCGATTTGACCCCATTAGACTTTTCCTTGAGGGGTTTTCTGAAGTCACAGGTCTATGCGAATAAGCCACAACCCACAGCGGCCCTCAAAGCCAACATAACCCATGCCTTCGGTCAAATTCAGCCTAATTTATGAGCATAAGGTCGACATTGCAATACTCTCGGAGCAATATTGCAACATTAATTCGGGCGATGCGACGAAAAAAGCCCCCATATGGGCATGTGGTAATACCACGTTTCAGATACCAAATCCGCCGAAAAAAACTACTTCGTACGAGCAAAGTTAAACGATATGTCCCTCCAAGCCTTACTATTGAGCAATACGAAGCAAGCATAGTTCTTGATGCTAAGGATCATGGTCCAACTATAGCCGGTGAATTTAACGTATGGGCAGTATAATGGGGAAGCGTGCTAACGAATAAAAGGGGAACCATTCTACTCGAAGCGCTCTCTAGTTTGGACGTCGTGGTAGTTAATATGGGAAATGCGAACACGTTTAGTAGAGCGGGTACAGGCTCGATTGTTGATATTACGTTCGTTAGTAGTAGCTTATCTATGCATACGACATGGCGCGTCAGCAATCACTAAACCCACAGTGACCATAATGCAATTATAATCGATCTCCATAGTCTTACACGACCTCGAAACACCCAGTCTCAAACTAGTAAGGCGAAATGGAACGTAAACACCTTAGATGAGGAGTTCTTAGAGTACGCAATCGCTGAAGCTTTGGTTGAAGGGAGAACAGCTAACGAGATCGTACGTCAAGCAATGTGACAACTGCACGCTGCCTGCGATATATGTATCAATGGGTCGAACGGGGACACAAAACCGCCGGCGTCCAACGTATTGGTGGAACGACGACATTAAGGAACTTCGATCAGCATATCTTAAAGCACGAAGAAAATACTAGCTATCTAGACGCGATACGGATAGACATTTGATATTGAGGACAGCGTATAAAGAAGCACGCGCCGCACTCAAATCCGCCATTAAATCTAGCAAAAGACAGTGATTTAAGGATCTTTGCACGCAATTGAACGAAAATGTATGGGGCAAAGCGTACAAAATCATAACCGCGAAGCTCAAAACGCCTCAGAGACCGGCCTGCTATTTCTCAGCAGAATCGTAGAAACTCTGTTTCCCTCTCAACATGACGGACTGATACTAAGCGAGATCGGAGAACTACGTGAACACATTCCTGCCTTAACAACCGATGAACTCACCGCTGCAATCGAAAGTGTAGCAGATCGGAAAGTCCCTGGTCCAGACGGCATTCCAAATAGGGCTTTAAAAATAGCGATGAAGGCCCGCCTAGACATTTTCGTTAGCATGTATAATGCATGCTCAAGCGAAGGAATATTTCCGGAACAATGGAAATAAACCGCCGGAGGAGCCCTCATCTAATCGGCCCCTCTGTATGCTCGACACTATGGGCAAAATATTAGAGCGAATTATATCCAACAGACTACAGCATATCATTGAAGACAATGATGGACTCGCGGAATATCAATACGGCTTTAGAAAGGGCCGATCGACAATCGGCGCGATTAAAGTCGTAATAGACAAAGCCCAATCGGCAATAGAAAAGGTAAACGATGGAAAGGAGGCAGTAAAAAGTACTGCGCCGTGGTTACAATCGACGTGAAAAATGCTTTTAACTCGGCGAACTGGTCGCGTATTTCACAATGCCCCGAAAGATTAAATGTACCGAAGTACATATTAAGACTGATCAGGAGCTACTTTACTGATAGGTTGCTCCTCTCCGCTCCAACAACAGGACGAATTATATAACATTACAGGGGGCGTGCCCCAATTATCAGTGTTAGGTCCCTTACTGCGGAACGTGATGTATAACGACATTCTACGACTCTCAGTCCCCAGGGAAGCCGCCATTATAGGTTTCGCGGACGATATTGCTGTTGTAATCGTGGCGAAACGACTTGAAGAAATCGAATATCACTGATAAAAAACTGGCTACGCGATATGAGTTTAGACCTCGAGTAGAAAGGTGCTAGAGACGATAACTATAAAAGTCGGAGAGCACACAATTATTTCCAGCTCATTTATAAAATACTTGGGAGTGATGATTGATGCTCGGCTTAATTGCAAGCATCACCTCGCATACGCTTGCAAGAGATCGTCTAAAGCGATAGGCGTTCTTTCGAGACTCATGTCGAATATCGGCGGCCCGAAAAAAGGCAAACGATTAATACTTGCGAGAGTTGTAGCCTCCATACAGCTGTACGGGGCACAAATATGGTCTGACGTCACGAATAAAAAGACACACATGAAGGGATTCAAATCTGTGTACAGATTATGTGCACTGCGAGTTAGCGGCGCATTTCGACCGGTATTACACGACGCGATATTAGTGCTATCCTCTATGGTACCAATCGATATCCTAGCTTTAGAAGCTAGACGATTTTATGAAAATCGCATGCAAATAGGGTCATCCATAAATCAAGCGAAGAAATTCGAAAGAGGCTGCAGTATACGAGTAGAAGCGTGGCAACAACAATACAACAGTGGAACAATCCCAAGGATTGAAAGTTGGGTAAAATGAAAACACGGCGAACTGAATTACTATCTTACACAGCTCTTGACGGGTCACGGTTGTTTCCGGGAATATCTATTCAAGCGTAAACGCGGTAGAGAACGTGCAGCACGTTTTCTTGGAATGTGCGCGATATGCAAAGAGCTATATTGTGTGAAGAATTTGGTGAACGGCCAACACCGGGAAACATAGTTCAATATACGAGTATGTTGAAATGTGAAGATCTTCGAAGAACTCGAATTCGCTAAGAACCCCGTAACGAAGCAAGAAGCTCAAATCCGTCCCTAGCGAAGCAATACTTAGCGGTAGTTCCGCGGCGGAATAAACGAAAAGATTCCCCGGGAGGTGGTTTTAGTCAGTAAGAATCTGACACTACCAATGGATGTCGGACCATTGGTGCCTATGCAAGGTTTCCACCTTCCCACGCAAAAAAAAATCCTGATTTATGCGCCAGAGTCATAGAAAATTGGACACTTCGAACGCGCGCCACACAGAGAATCCGCGACGGACATTTGAACAAAGTTATATTCCGTAAATAATGGCATCGATAGGTCTTTGAAGCGAATAAAAAATGTCGATAATGTCTCACACACACTCTGTATTATTTAAATTTAAAGATAGGAAGCGCTTAATGTAAGACCCTTTATCATTTTGACATTGTAAAAGAGCATAACAAAGTTCAAAGATTGAAAAGTCACGCATTGCTCAAAGGACGGATTAAACCAGTAAGCAATTATGTTGTACATGATCAAGTACAAGCCTTACCCCTGATTGATTACTGGACGAACCCAGTGAATGGGAAAAGGCCGTGTGCGAATACGACCTTTGTCATATTTTGACGACCTTTATCAAATTTTCCTCATCAGAGAGGCAAAATAGATCACGAGGAGAACCTGGACAAATTCTTGGAATACGGAGCAAATGACTTTACATTTTGTTTGCAGTTTAATGGCAGAAATTGTGTCTCAGATGTCCATTGGCAGTAAGCCAAGTTAAGGGGCTCCGTCCGATTGATTCATTGGAGGATCTTGTTTTCACTCTGCGGTAAAATAAAAGCCAGCCTCCGATGTGAAGCACTGACTTTCAGATTTACGAGCGAGATATTAAGACGCTTGACAGGCTTAATGTACCCGACAACTAGCAGAAATCCTCTATCTCTCTCAATGCTATTCAGGTGGTGATATGTGATGGATTAAGTAAAACAAGGGTGGAAGTCTCTGTCGTCTATTACAGCGATTTATATGGAGCAGACTTCTGATAAAACTGCAAAGCCAAGATAAATTCGCTTAAATGAGCTCCACTATATACGCGCACACCTTTAATACAGGTGGAGTACAATAATAGTTAGCACGCGGTTCTAGAGCTTCAATATCAACAAAGAGACCATACAACTGTCAATGAGATAGGCCATATTGTAATGGAAGAGATGCTTCTAGTATTTTAGATTTCCGAATCTTCCAATTTGTATCGTCAGTAATTGGGGCTAGCACTGCTAGCAGACAATTAGAAAGGTCTCCTCTGATGGTTCATTTGGCGCCCTAACTACTGGTTTGATGATAAATGCAGAAAAGCAGAAATCGAGTACATCAACTTTGAACAGGACTATGAGAGCAACCAAAGAGAGAAGGCCTCCAGACATAGAAGAAAACAAACAACACACTGGAATCATGCGACCGAGAACTACAGTGGTACTATGGATGAAGTGATATTTTAGAAGTATTCAAACCATAAATGGAACATTCAAGACAATCTAGAAGTAGTCAAATAACTAGTTCCATAGTTCCAAACATACACTGACAGACTGACTGGTACGCCCAGTAAATGCGTGGCTGTCAATACTTCTGTCCACTCAATCAAGACAAGGTCTAAACTAAACACCTTGTAACCAGCTCAAAAACAGCAAAGCTGGACGTTCTGACAAGTTAGCGAGCTATTCGAAGCACCAGATACGAACCTGATATTGGGGCTGTATAAATTTGCCAAATTGTGTCTAAAGCGGTCCTAATGAGTGGAATGTTAATTCCTTTGCCCGACTCATGAAAAAAGGGGACTGCGTAACATATGACAACACTGGAGGCATCATTCTCCTATATACCGCCAAGAGTTCCAAAATCGATACTCATGACCGCTTACAGATGTAAGTTATACTCGTACTTACTTGCAATATTTCGGCAAAGCTTATCACATGGTTCCTTATTAAAATCAGCAGCAACAGTACAGACCGATACAACATCATTAAATTTTGTTTGTTAAAGTGTAAGTAATTCTACGGATCGATTGTGGAAAACTTACAACTCATTAAGAGTGTCACGATATTTCGAATCCATACTCATGGTTATAACATCAAAGCAAGCCTGCAGAGGGCTGTCATTGGAAAAATTCGAAGGATCAAAAGAGTTGCCGCTAAAATGGTTTCGGCAGTGAGCAAGGATAAGAACTACTATCGACGTCTTGTACAAAATGACAGCAAAAGCTGCTACACATTATTAGTGAGCCACATACCTAAATACCATAGTTACCTTTGATTAGTACAGATATCAAAGAGGACGAAAAATCACCCTTGTCAATCGAAAAAAAAAACTCTTACCCAGTCGGAAGAGTGGTATCCTGCTTTGACGGAAAAGTGCTTCCTGTAATATGTGACGTCATTGGAATGAAGGAACAATAAAAAAGGGTTTGATGAATAACAACACGAGCTATACAGAGATATTCAGTGATGGCTGGTATACAGGAAAACTACATCTATGAAACTGAAACCAAGTACGTAGGAATCAAGCCAGCTAAAGGGTTTATTGATTGAGATTTTGGTCCACCCCGAATTGTGACCTCAACAAAAGTAAGTTTAATGATTTTAAAAATAAAATTTATGGTACCAATTAGGCTGCCTTGAGGGACTCCAGATAGTATCAAAAATAAATAATTTTGCTCAAAATTTTACTTTAAAAGTTTCATTAAATAAACCGCACTGGGTTAAGGGAATAGGCAGCAATGAAATGAAAGAATAAGGGATCAAAAAGTTCAAAATGGGGAACGAACTACTTTCTGCAAAAGATGAAGATCTTGCTAATCTACAGCAGATGACCAGGGCGATGTTCAATATCTGCTACAACCACAACAACTTCTGGCAGCCTTACAAGAACTGTTTTAGTCTGTATAAGAAAGCCATAAAGATATCCAAGAAGCAGGCCTGGGTGGACTATTGCCATTCAATAGAAACCCTTAAAAAATCCACCAGGCTTAGCAAAATTCTACCCAAGGAACACTAGAACACTTCCTTCTAAGAGTGTCTGATGGAGGATGGACTAAATCCTCTGCGGTGACCATGGTGAACATACACTTTCCCAGATGCAGTGATATTAGTACGAAACCCAAGCCAAGCACACCCTGCAATAGCAATTCAAACATATCCGAGGAAAAGATTTCCTGGACTATTAACAGCTTCTCCAAGTTCATGTCTCCGCGTCCCGAAGGCATACTACCCGTTATGCTACAGAAAACGCAAACCCTAACAATTCCTTGGCTAGCTTCAATCTTCAGAAGCTGTTTAAAACTAAACTACGTACCCTACTTTAGGTGAGGCGGTCGATTCCTCGAAGACAAGTAAACGCGAATCCTCGAAGGATTTCAGGCCAACTAGTTTAACCTCCTTTGTACTTAAAACCCTAGGTGGGGTGAAAAGCAACATCCTTGACTGCCAGAAGTCGCTGCTACTGCAAAAAAGATTATGGTGCCCTGCCGTCCGATCATATTTAGGCAGACGTGCCAAATTTCAGTGCGATACTGTCTTTAGTTTTGTTTTGACAGCTGATTGTTGTTGACGTCTTTGGCATCATGTTGAGTATGGACAAAATCGATTTTCGTTCTCTCATAAAACATTATTTTTTGAGAGGCAAATCGGCGAAGGAAACAAAGAAAAGTTGGATGAATATTATGGGGCTAATGCTCCGTCAGATTACACCGTCAAATATTGGCTTCGAGAGTTTCGTGGTGGCCGCAACTCGAGGGAGGCTCGATGGGTCGGAAAGGTTATGGCGTCGGTTTTCTGGGATTGTCATGGCATACTCTTCGTGGACTACGTCGAAAAAGAAAAAATCATCAACAGCGAGTATTACTGTGCATTATTGGAGCGATTGAAGGCCGAAATCGCTGCAAAACGGCCTCAAATGAAGCGAAAAAAAATGTTGTTTTTGCAATACAATGCGCCGGCGCACAAGAGCATCGCAACCACGTCTAAAATCAATGACTTACGGCTCCAATTGCTGTCGCATCCACCGTATTCGCCCGATTTGGCTCCCCCAGACTATTATCTCTTCCCACAACTCAAAAGATGGCTCATCAATTAAAAATTCAGCTCACGCGAGGAACTCATCGACGCCACAGACTGGTATTTTGCAGACCTTACGGAAAATTACTTTTCGGAGGGGAAAAAAAAGTTGGAAAATCGCTGGAATAAGTGTATCAAACTAAAAGGGGACTATATTGAATAAAAATAAAAAAAAACATTTAAAGAAAAAAATGTTAACATTCCCAAGGAGGTTACTTTTCACCCTGCCTAGTATATCAGACATCCATATGCGCGGCAGTCTAGAAGAATCATCGCTATCCGAATCGCAACACGCCTACCTCAAGGGAAGTTCCATGAAAACGGCTATTCGCGAGGTAGTTCGAATAATCGAATCATACATAAACTACAAACAACATACCTTAGCTCTCTTCCTAGACATAGAAGGAGCCTTTAAAAATGTTACCCTCTGTGACAAGTGAAATCGTGGAGGCTGTTCTAAACAACGTGAATACCTAGGCCGTAAGTTGTGGCCTTGATGTCAACCCGAGCAAAACGAAACTGATGCTATTCATTACAAAACCCAAAATACCTTATTTTACCCATCCCTGAGTTAATGGTCAACCGCTCACTCTATCCACCAGAGCTAGATATCTGGGCATCATGCTTGACCCAAAATTTAACTGGGAGCAAAACATCGAGCACAGAATAAGTAAGGCATGTGTCGACTTCCGCCTGTCTGCAGCAAAATCTTTGGAAAGATGTGGGGACTTCAACCAAAGATGACCTTGTGGATGTACACGGCCGTAGTGCGTCCAATTCTCACCTAGGTAACCCACAAGATGACCTCTAAAAACTAAAAAATTCTCCAAAAAACTGCCAGTATAGGCACCACGGGTGCATTGAGGTCGGCTGTGCTCCTGCATCTTCTACTAAAATACCGCACTATGCACCGCCGACTCAAAGAATTCGGATGCAGGACTTCGCGGCCTTACGACCACAGCAACATTCTGCACTCATCACCAAACGACATGGTTTCAATCGACTACTTGTCACCCAAACTAAACTTCAAGAAACACTTCCAATTAGGATTTCCGAACAAAGCTCAGTGGAAGAAAGACGAAGTAGTAAAGGGCTTCGACATGGTCCTCTACTCCGCCGAATCAAAGATGTCTATTCCGGGTCGGTGTCTACTCGGAATCATTTAAAATATCAATATCATACCGCATGCTGGATTTTGCCAGTTTCTTCCAGGCGGAGCTACTGGAAATATCGAGAAACTTGCACGCAACTCGGGCGTGATACAATGTACAAACAAAACATTGACATCGTCATAGACAGCCAAGCCGCTATCAGAGCTATTGACTCGGCTATCATATCCTCCAAACTGGTGCATGAGTTCTGGAACAAGCTGAGTTCCAGGGCACAGTGACATAAAAAGAAACAAGCCAGACAGGGCTCAGCTCTGCAATCTGACTCGCGGCAAAGGTCCACGTCCCGCTAGGAACGGTTAAAGGACAAATTCACTCATACTTCTTGCAGAAGGCCAACCTCCAATGGAGGGGATTATCCAACTGCACTATAAGAAGAATGATATGACCGGCCTAAGATATGAGTACAACAAAAGACCTATTAAACACAACCCATCCAAATATCTCCAGAATGTCAATAGCACTAGCCATTGGCTTATGACTATGCAGCCAAACTAGGTATCCCATACAACCCCCACTGCAGCAGTTGCAGGAACGAAAATGAAAAGGAAACTCTCTCCCATTTCCTGCATGCACTAAACCAACCATTCTTCGATGACGTTAATGACATCTCGGGTAAGGGGATACGAGATTTAATCCGCTTTCTTAACTCCACAGGCTGGGTCTAAGCACCGACTAACAAAAACTGCTACTGCTATTAGGGTTCATGTTGAACCGCCACTTCTACCTACCTACCTACCTACCTCCTGTAAAAGGAAATTGTGTACCAATTCCTGCAGGCTAAATAAGAAAGCACATGAAGTAGACAAAGGTTATTCGCGATTTGGGGGCGTAGAAAAATAATTTAAATTTCCAAAAAAAAAACAAATACTCACAATATCCAACCAAAATATCGGCAGCACCATATTCTTAAACGCTCTCATCTCTGAATTGAACTTTATGTCACTCATCAAAAGGTTAATCTGAAAGCGTGTAAACACCCTCATCGGCACTCCAAGTTGCTGTAATTATAAACAAATAGTTACTATTGCATCTTACATCAAATTACACTCTGCAGTATTAATTCTTTGATCATAATTACAGACCCCGATTTGACCTCACTTAATCATCACACGAGTACGAGTAATTATAACTGGCAAAGTATTGTAATTAGGAATAAAGTTATCACATTGACAATCATGATTTCCACATTCCGTTGTCTGGTCAGTATCTATACTATCAGTGCTACTGCAGATACAAAATAATAATTATTGATTCACTTACTGGTTGGATGACAACTTCTGTTCCGTGCTTCTTAACGTCGGGATTGAGACCTTCTATGTTGTTTAGTAAACTTGGGTCGGCATTGTAGAAATGTGGAAATGAAATTGCACTTGGAATGTCTAGAAATCATTTATAATATTTGTTAACAATGAAAACAATCAAACGACTTAATTACGAGGGGATGTACTCACTGTAATAACAGGGTGTTATTTTGCCCAAGCCTTTCTTTAGACAGACTTTATTCTTGCAAAAGCAGGCTGTCTGTGGGTCTGATGCATCTGAATCAAAGGCATAATCAGCTAATTTGAAAAAGAATGCGTCGACGCCGTCTATGGAACCTTGGAATAGAAAACAAAACTAATGTGACTTAATGAGAATGAGAAATGGATTTATAGATACAGTGAAAGATAGAAATGCTTTCATTTTGCAAAAAGGACAATTTGGGATAGTTGGCTACATATTAAATATGGAAAGGCAAAAGCGAGGCACAGAAAAGGAATTTAATTTTCTGACGTTGCCTTCACTTTGATAGATACCGACAAACATTCCGAAACATCCACGGATAAACAGTCTCCCACTTTCCCTCCGCGCAGTTTGGAATCGACAGAAATTCATGTATCCCGCGTTGCTGTGCATTTAAACGACAAGATGAGCAGCGAGCGAGAGCGAAGGATTAGGTTTAGATCCACCTTGGACTATTGCAGCAGTCTTTTAGATTTCATTTTGGAGCATTCAATCGCCATATTGTTAAGGCTCTTCGGAGATTTAGAACATAATCGGTACATTGACATGCAACGGTGAAGGAAAGTGTATAGGCGAGGCGAAGTCAGGAAAGTCAGGCAAAGCTCCTCTTTAGTTCTATCAAACAGATAATGGGGAGCTTGAATCTAGAACCCAGAATTTTTCAATTGCCTTCAGAGTATTTATGCTGTGTCAAAATACGTTAAAAAGAAGAAATTTAGAGGGAAGCGAACGTACATCGTAAGAAGGCTGCAGTTGTGCAGTCAACAGCACAAGGACTGAAGGCCAAACTCAATAAGCAATTTTTGAAAAAAAAAACACGACGGTGAAAGGCAAGTCAAATAAAAGCGACCAATCTCTTGGAGCCGATGCTGCATTCTTATTGACTTTCTCAAAAAAAGCCAACAGAAGCGGGATCTTATAACTATTTTTATTGATGGCTTGATTGACGGGCGATACCCGGATTAAACCACAGATTCAACCAGCAAAGATAGTATTTCTAGTTGAGTCGGATTAAGGCGGTCAAATCCATTTACAAAAAAAAGTCGTGGATGCAGACAAAACTTCTGTAAGAAACTTGGTCTAAGCATCAACATCATTCCTGTAAGCACCTTGGAGGGATCCATTTGCACTCCATATTCAAGTGAGTGGTAATAAGATCTGCAAGGATCTGAAAGACCAGAAGATAAGCTTATTTTTGCAAAAATCACTTCTGAATTTTGACAATATTATGAGCAAGATGTACAATAGTTTTCGCTGGAGGAAACTAGAAAGTGACTTAAGTTTGCATTTGCATTAGCTTACGAGTATATCCCACATGATCCGGTACTACCGCCTCCACTGAGCTCATTGGATATTGTGATTCCAGGAAAGCGCATTTAATTATAGTTAGATGCCTGTGATTAAAACATTATCTTGTACAGTATTTCATGGAAGGTAGTCGACTCATGAAGTTGATACTATCACCTAACTTCGTCATCATTAGTAAGCCCTTGTAGCGAAAGAAAGGCACCACGCTATCAACTTATCTCCAGCTCCAGGTATGCTATGAAACTTACCAGCTGAGAAGTACTGTGCTAATAATTAAGAACCCTCTTAGACCATAGATGCACCGAATTCTGAATCGAAGTCTCGACCTCGACGAACCTGAGAAAAACGATCTGAATACGCCTTAGTAAGGAGCCTTGCAAATTAGTCAAAACAAGGCACACACCTTGAACGTGACGCACACACTTTGATATTCAGAATCTGAATATCAAATATTTTGGACGACATGTCAGGCCAGCACAAACCGCGACATTCTTACAAAAACAAACTGCTTTCCAGCACTCTAGACTTGAAGGAAGACTGAAACTTTTACAGATCAGAGCAGAATGGATATGAGGAAACTAGAAAACTCGATAAATTTCTCAAAACGGACAAATTAGAAAGGCGGAAGAAGCTATGGAAATCTGATTTTTTTTTTTTAAATCGCCGCGCGCTCAAGGGGTTTTTGTACCCTTAAAATGTTCGTACATAGAGCGGGCGAAGGAAATTTAGGTCGGAAGAAAACACAAGTACCGATGTACATTGTTTTTAAATGTTTGTAAGTTATTACGACCAGGAAACACAGAGATCGGCAGGGCATTCCATAAGCGAGTTGTACGGCTTAGGAAGGAATCACAATTTTTAGAGTACGTCCGAAAATGGGCTTGAGGGTATACTGATGAGCATTCGTAGCGAGACGGGTGTTATGGTTGAAAGTTTGAATGGGCGGAA
This sequence comes from Volucella zonaria, assembly GCA_963966105.1. NCBI lineage: Eukaryota > Metazoa > Arthropoda > Insecta > Diptera > Syrphidae > Volucella > Volucella zonaria. The sequence goes on from OZ014530.1 coordinate 350,414,358, forward strand.
TGCTACTGGCGATTTCTATGGAGCACTGGTGGTGGAAATAGCGATAAAACAAAGTGAGACAGGAGACATTACGTCGGTGTTCGAGAGTGTCAATTGATTGCCTGATATTAGTATCACCCATGAGTTTCATCGCACGGTTTTGAATCCTATCTAGCAGGTACAGAGATGTTTTAGGAGCATTTGACCAGGGCACTGTACTCCAATTTTGGGCGGATAAATGCCTTATATATTGAGGCCTGATCAGAGGGGGTAAAATATTTCTTACATCGCTTGGGGAAACCTAGACATTTCGCAGCATTTTTGGCGACTTCGAATATGTGGTCATTCCAACGTAAGTTATCATTGACAAACATACTGAGAATGGAAAGTTTATCGGTTTCGACGATGCAAGTGCCATTCATGGATAATGGCTGGGTATTTGAATTTCGCTTTAATGACAGCAGACAGCATTGAGTTTTGGAAGCATTAAATTCCACTCGGTTGATAGTTGCGCAATTGGTTATGCTGTTAATATCGGAATTTAATGAGCTTAACATACGCTTCCATTCCCGTTCTATAGCCGAAGAGCAGGGGCGTGAGTCCGGGAATAAATAAGAAAAGCAGAGGGTGCTGTCATCAGCAAAGGAATATATTGGATTAGAAGTAGCAGACAAGAGATCATTAAGGAAAATTAAAAAGAGTGTCGGAAGCCGAACGGAGCCCTGGGGCACACCAGCATTTATTTTGTGAATATCAGGCTTGAAACCGTTCAAGACAACTGGAATTAAACGTCCCGAAAGGTAATTTCTAATCCATTGAAGAAGAGAGTCATCGATCCCAAAAGCACGCATTTTTGACAAAAGAACCTGATGCCAAAGAACATGCCATCAAATCACCATTAAGAAATTTTCTTGTTTCGAGATATTTCACGAGCTGTAGGCGGGGGCAAAGCACAATCTGGGAGTGTTGAGCCGGCCGCAAAGTGTGCAGCTAGCAGATTGGCCTTGTCCAAAGAGCTTACAGCTGGAATGTCATTGTAAATGAGCGTTGGGATGGAGGATGAGGCAGAATTTCTAATATTTTTGACGAACGACCAAAAATGTTTACTACCTTTGCGATATTGCAGTATTTTTTGCCTCAGTTTTTGGTCGTATTGGAATTTCACACGCTTAAGAAAGATGTTATAGTCATTTCTGGATGGCTTAAACTTTTTTCGGTTTTCCTCTGTCGAGTTGGACTTGTCGGACCGAAAAAACATTTCTCTAACCCTGATAGCCTCTTTACAGCTCAAGTCGTACATGCCTTTTCTTTTGGTTTGATACCCTTCATGCGATGAGGGATAAAGCATCTCATTTCAAAGAGAATAGATTCTATGATCATGCCGGCAGCGGCATCCACGTCGTTATCGAGGATACATAACGATCAGTTAAAATTCCTAAAGAAGTTGTTAAGACCGCTCCAGTTGGCTTTCTCGTATTACCATACGGTTCTTTTAGGAATCTTTTCTCTAAATGTGTGGTGGGTGTACGAGACATTAGCTGATATGACACAATGGTCTGACGAACCTAGAGGGGATAGCATATTGACCTTGTATTTGTCAGGGTGAGAGGCTAAAAACAAGTCCAGGGTGTTGGCGGTATGACTATCAACGTCTGGCATTCGTGTGGGCTCATTTGCAAGTTGCGTTAAGTTATTTTCCGCAGCGAGGGTCTCAACACACCGTCCTTCGGGTGTTGTCTGTCCAGAATGTCGAAGCCACCCAGAATTGTGTATATTGAAATGGCGCGTAATAACGCTTTCAGTATGGGGATACAGGAATACAATCCTTTGAATGGAGTCAGATAGCGCATCAAACTCGTGAAAGGTCGAGTTGCTGTCCAGTTTGGGGCTTCTGTAAATAAAGCAGTAGTGGATAATTTGTTTACGGAGATGGAATTTTAACCAAATGAAATTGAATTCTAGATTGTGGTGGAATTTGGTAAGCCACATCACTACGCACATAAATGGCGAGACCGCGATAGGGAAAGAATAGTGGCACTAGTTCGTAGCCAGGTAGCTTCAGATCAGAGTGATCTAAGAGGTGTGGGCGGGGATCTACCTGTGTTTCACTAAGTGCCAAAACAGCTGGTCGGTACTTACAGACGTGGACGTACGCAGAAAAGTGATTACTTTTTAACCCACGTATATTAGCTACGTCCACCCTGAATTCCCTAGTCATAATTACAAACAAACACAGTAAACACAAACATCTACAATACTGAGGAAGGCTGCGAAGTGAAAATTCTGACGATGGTTTACCGAATCAAATTTCTGTAGGTGTTATGCCGTTACAACAATATGTAACAGTGCACCAACAATCCATCTATTCATCAGTCCATCAGTTGTTACTTACACTCAGTCACTCTGTATGATAAATACAGTAACGGCAGTGACCGAGTGCCAGCAATAGTACTACGACCAGGAGCGGGAGAGGTGTGATACCCGCACTGTGTGATATTTTTGTTTTTGTAAACTGCACTGCACTGTTTTGTTTTTTTTTTCAAGTGCAGAATGACGTGTGCAATCGTCGGTGGTCGACACGGTACTGTGATGATGGCATCTACACTAAGTCAAAAGGTGAAGTTCTCAGTCTCATCGTCGAAACTCGCTTCCCAGCTAACCATATCAGAACCAACTTACAACTAGCTCCTATCATCGGAACTTCAAACGAACAAATGCAACTCACCGTACCTGGTATATATCAGCAATTATGGTGACGAATGGCGCCACAAGCCGCCATATTTTCGTTAATGCCCCAATAAGTTATAGCAGCTCCCAACTCTGAACCCCTAGAGAACAGTGAGAGAAGCTTTTACACCCAAAATCCACAAAGATGACAACTCCTCAGTTTAAGACACAACATGCATACCAACGCAGAAAGTCTCGCTAGGCCGCGCTTCAAAATCGACCAGAATGACTTGAATATACCAGGTGTACCGGTATGAAGTGAGCATCAAGATACAAATGTCTCGATAGGAAACATTTAATCTGAACGGGCCTTAATTAATTTTTTTGTAGTTTGGTTGCTATAACACCTGTCAAACATATTTAGTCTACACATCAGGTCATTGAGCAAAGAACATCATATTCTTTCATCGTGTTAAAAATGTCGAAATGATGACTTGCGAAAAGCATTAATTTTTTGTTTTCATTTGAAGAAAAGTGCTGCAGAGTCGCATCGAATGCTGGTCGAGGCATATGGTGATCATGCTCTATCAGAAGCAACATACAAAAGATGGTTTCAACGGTTCAGAGATAACGATTTTGATGTGAGAAATGAAGAACGTGGAAGACCACCAAAAAAGTTTGAAGACGCCGAATTGCAAGCAAAATGGGATGAAGATGACACTTTGAGTCAGAAACAAATGGCAGAAATGTTACATATTGCACAACAAACAATTTCTGACCGTTTAAAAGCTATGGGAAAGATCCAAAGGTCTGGAAAATGGGTGCCACATGAATTGAATGAAAGACAGATGGAAAACCGAAAAACCGCTTGTGAAATTTTGCTTCAAAGACACGATAAAAAATCAGTTTTGCATCGAATTGTTACTGGCGATGAAAAAGTGGCACTTGCCTGGGAGCACGTATTCACCAGACTTGACTCCTTCCGACTACCAATTCATCGATGGGGCACGCATTAGCTGAGCAGCAACTCGAATCCTACGAGGAAGTCGAAAATTGGGTAACCTTTTGGTGTGCTTCAAAGGACGAACAGTTTTATTGGCGTGGAATCCATAAATGGCCTGAAAGATGGGAAAAATGTGTAGCTACCAATGGCCAATACTTTGAATAAAATGTTTTTTACTTTCCCATTAAAAAATATTGTTTTATTTTCACAAAAACACGCTCACTTCATGCCGGTACACGTTTGCTGGCATTGGGTCGTTTTTTTTCAAAAGAAATGTTGCGTTTGCCAACCAACTTTTACCGACATGTGTTTCCTTGGCAGAGGAAGTACCTCGAAAAGTAGGCTGTGGCTAGTATGTCAAAACGACATTCATATATCATGGGTTGCATTATCCAAGGAAAAGTCTTTGGTACGAGTGCAATAACATGAAGTCTACACCTTGAAGTCGGAAATACCTTTTACCAAAGTCTGAGCTAGATAAGAACGTCTTAGAACTAACCGATGATGTGATGTGGGCGTTATCGTTAGGGACGATAGCTTTCGACTTCAATCCTCGTAAGTCAGTCATCCAACTAGAGGCATATGCAATCCAAACAACAGCGAACTATTTCTATATTGTAAAAAACAGCTAAAGAAGCAAAACTTTTGCACCTGCAACAGCAGTCCAACTTGTTCGAGAATGCAAGGCAATGAATGCTGCCGTTTGAAAATGTGATCATGAGCAATGAAATCGCCTACTAACTTAAAAGGGAGAGCACTGTGAACTGCCTGCGCTCACTGTTTAAACTTTGTGTTTCGCGTGATCAAAACTGTAGACCACATGACTGTCCTGAATGCAGATAGGAATAAGTCAAAAGCATTCTTCCTATCCCCTAGCAAGAAAGACTGTATATTCGTACGGCTTATTGGTGCGTTAATGTTGCACTATGCTTTTGGTAAAGGTCTGACGTCGGATGTACACAATCACAAGAGTTTTGACCGGTTGAGTGTCACTAAATCTTTCAAGAAGTCTAATGCCGCAAGCATCAAATATTAGACCTTATTGACATTGCCTCTGATATGCTTAATTGTGATATTTTTCCATACCGCTGCAAAACACCTGGTTGATAGAACTGTGCCGGCAGGCATAAGCAGCGTATATAGGGGAGCTATATAGAAAGACCACAGAGCTCACGAGGTTTATAAAAGAATGGTGCTGCAAGAATTAGGTTCGAAGTGCTGTAGTCCTGTAGAAATAAGGCAGAGCTGTCGAAATGGCGATGCCCAGTATTGTAACTATTTCTACACCTCAATTGAGCTTATTTTCGAACCTAGTCCGGACTCGACTTACCAAACTTATAAGCGCGAGTGCTGACCAGCAGACAAAAATAGCAGCACTATAGACGGGACAGAGGGTGACTTCCCCAGACTGAGTAATCGGTGTAGTAAAATTCCTGAATAAAACCAATAAGACCTCATTCGGGCTACTCTGACAGGCAGGTAAGGATTTCCGAGACTAAGTCAGGATCTTGGAAAAGAGATGGTGGCGGGCGAGGCCTTAATGGAGCAACAGCAGCGCTCACATTTCCGACCAGGTTACTGGCTTCGATCTAACCGACCCCACATCCTAGGGGTATCAATAATGGAACTGGCCCTCTAGATTTGAAGTTTTGCAGTCGGGGTAACTGCCGGGTCATGGAAACAACAATCCTCGGATACGGACCGATCTACTGTTGACAACCCCTGACAATGAAATAAGGACAACGAACTTCAGATCTGTACGTCGAATACTAGACCCTAGACTGCTACAAAGCAGATGTTACCACCATCTAAGAAATCCGATGGGTTGCGCCGGAGACATTTACTACGGCGATTGTTATCGACGGCAAAAGCAGCGCATATTTGACAGCAGATTTGCCGTTAGAGGCAAACGTAAGAAAGAAGTCTTGAATTTCCGGCATGTTAACGAGCGCCTTGCAACAATCTTTGTTAAGGCTAAATTTGCCAACATTAGCTTACACGCACACGCCAACACAGAGGAGAAAGATTACGACACCAAAGGTAGCCTCTACGAGCTCTTAGATAAGACTTACGAGCAGTGCCCTAGCAATAAAACTAAAACTGTCCCGTCTTTGGTAGTACTCTCGGAATCAACTCCGATAACGGATTTAGGATAATTGGCCTTGTGGTGGGGCAAAACATTGTCGTAGATAGCATCCGGTTCCGGTTCAGGAGAACTCCTGATCAATCAACCGTCAACCAGATTGACCACACTGCGATCGACGCAACGCATTCTCCCAGTATTATTGATGTTAAGACATTCCAAGGGGCCAACATTAACTCGGAGCATTTCCTTGCTGTATCCAAGATCCGGTTGCGGATATCCCGAATATCAAGTAGCTAATGCTGTGAGGAAGTTTGACATTGGACGGCTGTAATCGCAAGAGATCGCTAAATCTTTTCCGATCGAGTCTCAATATTGCCAAAATGTCATCAGAGATGCCGTCTGTGATATGCTGAGTTTCACTCGGCCACCACAACGAAACCCCTGGTTTGACGACGAGTGCCGGCAAGCACTGTCGTGCATAGACAGCGACAGTGCATAGAAGGACTACAGCTGCTCACGAAGAGGAGCGACGAACACCGGCTTCTCAAGAGAAAAATGAAGGAGTATGGAGATGCTACTCCAGAAATGGGATTACCTTTTTACTACGGACACAAACCCCAAATCGAAACCAGCAGAGACGAACAGGGAAACATACTAGTAGAGTCGCAGTTGATGCTGAGAATTTGGAAAGAGCCCTTCTGTGGACAGTATAACGGCATTGATGAACCAAATACCGCTGCCTGGCAGAATGAACGTTACAACCTGGACGATGTAGACCAACAATTCAGTCCACCCCACATGGTTGAAGTGAATATGGCCATATCTCAGCTTAAGTCCAGCAAATCTGCTGAAGCGGACGGCCTGACTACCGAGCTCTTCAAAGCGGTAGGCGGTGACTTAATAAGGAGCATACACCAACTCATCTGTAAAATATAGTCGGAGGAACGTATCCCCGATGAATGGAACCTCAGCATTGCTTGGACGATCCTCAAGAAAGGAAACCCTCTGAAATGCGCTTACTGTCTGCAGTATTGAGTGAACGCCTGACGCCCTTCGTCAACAACAACACATTCTTTCTTTAGGCCAAGAAAGTTCACCATCGACCAAATATTCACACTGCGGCAGATCTTGGAAAAAACCCGTGAGCTCAAAATCGATGCACATCACCCATCAATGGATTTGAAGGCCACGTATGATAGCCTTAAAGTCCGTAAAAAAAACAGGATTTAGGCAAGGCGATGCGCTGCCTAAATCTGAACATCATGGTGTAAAACCCACGCGCCAATACAACAGGCGCAATCTTTCAAAAGTCCATATTGGCATAATCGGAAGACAGCTGTTCGGTTTCAGTGACGCTTTCGTGGGTATTGAGATAGAAGTGGCGAAGATTGTCAATGAGAGCAGGACCAAGTACATCTTGTCAGCAAGAAAGGACTTCCAACACCGACGTCTCGAACAGAATGTCATCCTCGACCGACATAGCTTTGAGGTATTAAGGACTTTGTCTACCTCGGATCCGCCAACAATTTAAACTATGCCACCAGCGCTGAGATCAAACGCAGAGGAACTGTTGCCAATCGCTGCTTCTTTGGGATAAGAAAACCCTTCTCTCCAACAACAAAAGTGACCCTATTTACGATCTTTGTAATCCAAGTCTTGTTCTATGGCGCAGAAGCATGGAATTTATCGAAAATCAATGATGATGATGGCTGCTTTGAGAAGAAAAATTTTCAAGTTATTTTCGGCCCCGTCTACATAGACGATGAGTGGAGGAGGACATACAACTACGGACTGCACTGGCCATACAGTGACGTCGACTTAGCAAGAAGAGTGAAAATCCAACGTTTGAGGTAGCTGAATCATGTAGAGCGGATGGACACAAATATGTACTTCGATCAGCGCAGTAAAGGAAAACTGCTACTCAGGTGTCTCACGCAAGTGGAAGGGTGCCTCATTGAACTTGGCGTACGAAACTGGCAGCGACTAGCTAAAGATCGATCTGGTTGGCTGGTTGAGGCCCCAAGTTACAAAAACCGACCCGAAGTCGAAGACAGGCCATGGAACATAATAGTTCAATCCTAGTTGGCACTATGTAGATATAGTAGGACCAATACTGCGGACTGTATAAAGGAATGAATCCCTCACTGAGGAAATTGATTGACAACAACTTCAAGTACCCAACTGAGAAGAAATTTAGATAGCGATACCCAAACTAAAAACCAATAAGGCTGCTGGAGCAGACGGATGGGATACACCAACTAACTTCCTAAAGGTATCCCTTTACCATTTACCTGGTTCCTAACATGCCAGATCTCCATAATTGCACCAACTCTAGGGCATTCAGTCTCCTTAACTTCTAAACAACTGACAAACAAATGACACCATCTGTGAAAAATACGACACCGCAAACACTCCTTAGGTAATCTATCAGAATACGCCCGTGTCAAGCTGCTGGTACTGGGTAAGAATGTGGTGGATTCTGGAAATAGAAACACTTGGTCCCTGAAGCTCATCTTTCAACAAGAGACTGTGAAAAATTCCATTTAAAGGAATATATCGTGAGTTTGATGGACTAATTCTTTGCTACAGTGCTGTGCTCCGCAAAAAATAGTCAGAATGAATTGTTTTTTTCCCGTCTACTCTCTTGACATGAGAGACACTGCTGCAAGAAAACGATTTAGACGCGACTACATCCATAAAGAAGCCTTCACATCAATTACAAAAGGAATACCAGGACCTGCTTGTATGAGCATTGTACCAATATATTATATTAATGAGACTTGTTCCAGCATTGCCAAGCAAGCCTTTTGATGAAACCTTTATGAGATTTGCGAATCGAGTCCTACCGCACAAGTGTTGCCATATTTATCGACGACTAGGTTCATCCATTCACAGACCGAAGCCGAAACCTTCAATTACCCACTAAATGTTTGCCAGATGGCAAATGACATGTCTGGCACTGTCTTGAAGAGAGGTATTTGTAGGGATTTCAACAAACCGTACAACACAACATGGGCTCTTGAACCCTTCTGCTGAAAACATCTAAAAATGACATCAAATCAATCAAATCTCTCTTAAGGCAGATTACAAGACGTGGCCCACTCCAATTTCCTCAGCTCTTTACCCTTCTCATCTAAGCTATTGACAAATACTACAAATGTACGAATATATCCCTCTTCACACATAAAACTAATTACTTACCAGGATGCGAATAAACAATCGGCAATGAACGACAAAACGCCTTCCTATACACTCGAAATGTTTCTCCCTGAGACATATTCCTTGGGAACAAAGTGCCATCGAAAGCTCCTTGCAATGTGTTACACTCAGTATTTCTGAAAAAGAAAAAACGACGAGAAAAACCAAAGAACCTTTATTACTAACACTGCAGCAAACAAAACTGTCCATCACTTACATAGAACCCTCCAGATAGCCCCAATGCTTCAAACCCTTCAATCCATTCCAATTGTCTATGGAAAATTCTTTGATCACCGGCTCGTAGTTATCAAACTCATAGTCAATGTTCAGCGAATCGTCATTTACACCCTTTTCATCATCCGAACGGTTTTTGTTACCTGGTTCCTTGGGTAGATTAATTGTCACCAAATTGCTACCCTCATCAAACATCTGTCGGGGATATTTTTCGAACACACAATGAATAAGGAGACCGTTCTCGTGCCTCGGTAAGGCGACACAATGTCATTTAGAACCCCACTTACCCGGTCAAGAAGTCCAAACTTTTTGAAATTTATCACACTTGGTAGTAATTTGGAAGCCAGCTCCACCATGGGATCCTCGTAGCCCCACAAATATTCATGTACACTGATTTTGAGTATGGGTCGAGCACCGAACCTTCGGAGGAATGTTTGTGCAGCAAATGCTATGAGCATGGAGGCACTTGATGCTGCCGATGTCACCCCCATGTAGGGGATGTTTGGCGAGACAATCATGTCTGTATGGGGATCCCCGATTGACATTTCTCGAATGAATTTCACCTCTCGCTTAGGATTGAAGGAGAGCGTCCCATTTGCATTGAACGTGGCATTGTGATTCTCAAGGAACTCCTGGTAAACATAAGGACCGACTTCGTCTAGTTTGAGATTTGCATCGAGTCCTTTTACGAAACGCTCATAGTTGGTTACGTTGAACATAAATACTTTGATGAACACATCTAAAGGGGGTTTCTGCCATAGTCCGAACAGAAAGGATCCCTCCCACATTGATAGTTTCTGCAAAGAGGTGAGGAGTTTTTTTTTTTCAAAATGGTATTTCGAAGGAGACAATCATAAATTGACATACGTAATCGGCCACCTTTTGTACGGGATCGACAATAACAATGAGCAAAGCGACTCCAATCAGGCCCAGACCAATGGCAGCACATTTGAAAATTCCTGAAAGAAGAAAAGTCACAAGCTCGTTAGAAATGCTACTTGCAAACATGTCAAAATCACTTAATCCTAGTTAATTCAATTTTAATCGGTTTGACCAGTTAGACTCTGGTGATTTAGTCGCCAATCACAATTCAATTGTTACAAAATGCAAACCCTGTTCGCACTCATGTCGACAACAAGCAAATCATCGTTTAGAGCAACCAACATTCGAATTATCCTAGCAAATGAATGATGCCGTAAATGTCGGAACTCAAGACATTCATGGGGTTGGCTTTCATTAATAAATTTGTAATGTAAGCTGTCACTTTAATTTATCTCGCATTTTAATTGACGCAAGACTAGTTAAATGTTTGGTAGCTCGTGTAGCGTGTTCGTTGCGACAAATGTAATCAACACATTAAATGGAACTTCACAGATACGAAAGCAATAAACGTCAGTGTCAGGTACTTCAGTTCAGAGTGTGGAATTGGCCGTTTAAAGCAAAGGTAGGTTCGGTTGGGAAAATGCCGCACGCGACTAAGTCATTTGTTTCATCGACAGCTCATAGCTGAAGATTAGGATTGGAATGTTTTGATAGTGGCAGTGTCCTTTACCATCTGCTGTGTGTGGTCTGAAAGAATAGATGAAGTTGAACTGAAACCAAGGAACGCACAACTTAATTAACCAACTCAATGGTGATTTCATTTCACGATACTCCATTCTGAGAAGCGAACTCAATTTCCGGACTAGATTCGGAGATAAAAAATTTCTACATTTTCAAACTTACCTGGATGCGAGTATAATTAAAGATATGCGTAATGCGTGGGATGTATGTTCTGACCTCTGCGGGGTTATTAGGTTTTGTACGATTGAAGTAGTTACTACCCGTCATCAATCTGGCAATACCCATAGCAACAACTATGACCGGCCATGAACTGTGCTTCTGTTACCTTTACCTGGTAACCGATATGAATCTCGTCCAACTTCACATGCCCTCGTAATCTTATAAGTGCGAATGTTGAACAAGAATATCTATATATTCTCAGACAAAGGGTAAGCGTTGCAGTGAGAAGGTGATAAAGTGCCTACAGCACCAGCACCCGCTACGCGCTCCGCGGTGTCGTCATCAATTTCACAACAAGCGTCGAAGGATGATCACTTATCCCCAACACATTTAAGTGTGCTGAGGAAAATTGCAGTGCCCCGTCATAACGCCAGTAAGCAACCTGCGGGACAGCAGGAAGGCATTCGTTTGGTTTGCCTGCAACCTGGGAATATTCACGCCATCTGCAGTTCTGCTCATATGAAATCCAACTGGAAGCTTTACCCGAGGACGCAGGCCGATCTAAAGTAGGTTCAGATCCTGAAAAACTCTCCTCTGAACCCTACCTGGCAAGTTCATTGGCCATTTCATTTACCGTGATCCCATTGAGGCTTCCGACTGCGTTCAGTGATGTCTTGCATTCTCGAACTATCTTGAAAGTCGAAAGTTGGTTCAGCAAGGTTCTAAGCGCAGCTTGACTGACAGATGCAAATGCTTTGCCCTCTCCATCGGTTCTTCACAATAAAGTCCGTGGGTATTAGGCTTGCGTATATCTCCGCTTAGAAAATAGACGCCAGGAGGAGTGAAATCTAAGGTTGTCGTCCTCCAGAAAAACACTAGCGCCACATCGTTTATCGGTTTTGGAATCGTTCGTGAAGATCCTATTGCATTTGTTCCCTGGCTGAGATTCTGGCCGAAACCAATTGTGGGCACAGGAAAGTTTATTTCGAATTTTCTCAACAGCCGGACTTCTGGTGTCATTGCGTCAGATGGCAGGTCCATAAGACAACGGTCAAAAGACAGCCAGTGCACAATGTCATAAAAGCTCCAGTGCGTATTGTACCAAAGACGAGTTAATTTTAAACGGATGATGGCTTTGAGAGTACACCCCATGATTAAATATCAAGGCGAGGAATATTCATCAATTCGTCTAGAGCGGAGCTAGGCGTGTTCGAGAAAGCCCCTACTTATGAGCCGATGCAGACCGCACTTTAGAGTGTGGTAAAAGCAGCAATGATGTGTTTTCGTGAAAGGTTATTCCACCAGCTACATCATCTGCAAATGCATAGACGCATAGACGTCAGAACTATTGAGCACGTTCAGCAGTGAGTTGACCAATAAGCACCACAGCAGTGGAGATAGAACACCGCATTGCGGGCAATCCTTGTTCAATCAATATCCTCTTCACAAGCATTGTTTTGCTCCACAAAACTAGTGATTCGTCTAGGCTCGGTTGACTCTTTTTTTTATTTTATAATTTGCGCGCGCACAAGGGCTTAAGTAAACTTAAAATGTTTGCACTCAGCAGGAGCAAAGGAAAATCAGGGAGGATGGAAAGAGAGGTACCGGTGAACGTTGGTTTTAAATGTTTGAAGGTTATAATGACTAGGAAATAAAGAGCTAAGTAGGGCATTCCATAAGCGAGTTGTACGGCTTAGGAATGAATCACGATATTTTAGAGTACGTCCGAGAGTGGGCTTAAAGGCATACTGATGAGCATTCATAGCGAGACGGGTGTTAGGGTTAAAAGTTTGAAGGGGCGAAATGCAACTGGCGATTTCAATGTAAAACTGGTGGTGGTAATAGCGATAAAACAAAGTGAGACAGGACACATTACGTCGGTGTTCGACTGTATCAATGGGTTGACTGATATTAGTATCACCTATGAGTTTTATCGCACGGTTTTGAATCCTATCTAGCAGGTGCAGAGATATTTTGGGAGCACCCAAACAGATGTAGGCATTGTACTCCAATTTTGGGCGGATGAATGCCTTATATATTGTGGCCAGATCAGAGGGGGTAAAATATTTCCTACATCGCTTGAGGATGCCTAGACATCTCGCAGCATTTTTGGCGACATCGAATATGTGGTCATTCCAACGTAAGTTTTCACTGACACACATACCGAGAATGGAAAGCAGAGAAAGACGAATATGAAAAGCAGAGAGTACTGTCGTAAGCTAAGGAATATATTGGGTTAGAGGTAGCAGACAAGAGATCATTGAAAATTAAAAAGAGTGTCGGAGACAGAACAGAGCCCTGGGGCACACCAGCATTCATTTTGTGAATATCCGACTTGAAACCATCCAAGACAACTTGAATTGAACATTCCGAAAGGTAATTTCTAATCCATTGAAGAAGAGAGTCATCGATTCCAAAAGCACGCATTTTCGACAAAAGAGCCTGATGCCAAAATCTGTCAAATGCGTCAGAAATATAGAGTGCAACTATTTTGCTTTCGACAGATTGATGTACGCTTTGGTTCCACTTTTTCGGTGAGACATGCCATCAAATCACCAGTGGACCTGTTGCTACGCAAACCATATTGCCGGTCATTGAGAAGTTTTCGTGTTTCGAGATATTTCATGAGCGGACGGCTTATCAGCGTTTCCATGACCTTGGCGAGAAGGGACGTAAGTGCAATGGGTCTGTAGGAGGAGAGAGAAGAAGATTCGCCTTTTTTTATGGACGGGCTGGACAAATTCTGTTTTCCATCTGCTCGGAAAGAGTCCTAAAGAGTCGGATTGATGAAAAACCTTACGCAGTGGTTTTGCCAGCGTGGAAGAACACCTCTTCAGAACAAGGGGAGATATACCATCTGGACCAGCGGATTTATGTATGTTGAGATCTTTAAGTACTCTTGCTACTACACGAGTGCGAAAGTAGATTCGTCCCATTGTAGGTTTGACGCACTCAAGTGTAGGCGGGGACAAAGCACAATCTGGGAGTGTTGAGCTGGCCGCAAAGTGTGTAGCAAGTAGATTGGCCTTGTCCAAAGTGCTGAGAGCTGGAATGTCATTGTAAATGATCGTTGGGATGGAGGATGAGGCAGAATTTCTAATGTTTTTGACGAATGACCAACAATTTGTACTGCCTTTGGGACATTGCGGTATTTTTTGCCTCAGTTTTTGGTCGTTTTGAAATTTAATCCGCTTGAGAAAGACGTTGCAGTCATTCCTGGCTCGTCTAAACTTTTTTCGCTTTTCCACTGTTGGGTTGATATTGAAGCACCGACAAAAACATTTCTCTAACCCTGACAACCTCTTTACAGATCGAGTCGTACCATTCCTTTTCTTTTGGTTTGATACTCTTCTTCCGATGAGGGATAAAGATAAAGTTTCTCGTTCCAAAGAGAATGGTGTCTGTGATCATAACAGCAGCGGCATCTACGTCGTTATCGAGGATACATAACGATCAGTTAAAATTCCTAAAGAAGCTGTTAAGACTGCTCCAGTTGGCTTTCTCGTATTGCCATACCGTTCTTTTAGGAATCTTTTCTCTAGCTGTGTGGTCAATATACGAGAAATTAGCTGATAATATGACACAATGATCTGAGGAGCCTAGAGGGGTGAGCACATCGACGGTGTGCTTATCAGGGTGAGAAGTTAAAAACAAATCCTGGGTGTTGGCGGTATGTATATCAATGTCTAGTATCATTTACAAGCTGCGTTCAGTTGTTCTCCGCAGCGAAGATCTCAACACACCGTCCCTCGGGCATTGTCTGTCCAGAATGTCGAAGCCATCCAGAATTGTGTATATTGAAATCGCCCGTAATAGCGATTTCAGGATAAGGATACAGGGATCAATTCTTTGAATGGAGTCAGACAGCGCATCAAACTCGTTAAAGGTCGAGGTGCTATCCAGTTGGGGCTTCTAAAAAGAAAGCAATAGTGGATCATTTGTTTCCGGAGATGGGATTTTAACCACATGAAATTTAATTCCGGATTGGAACAGGGACTACATTGTGGTGGAATTTGGTAAGCCACATCACTACGCACATAGATGGCGAGACCGCGATGAGGAAAGAATAGTGGTACTAGTTCGTAGCCACGTAGCTCCAGATCAGAGTGATCTGAGAGGTGTGGGCGGGGATCTACTTGTGTTTCACTAAGTGCCAAAACAGCTGATCGGCACTTACAGACGTGGACGTACGCAGAAAAGTGATTACTTTTTAACCCACGTATATTAGCTACGTCCAACCTGAATTCCCTAGTCATAATTACAAACAAACACAGTAAACACAGACACCGATGATACTAAGCAAGACTGTAAAGTGAAAATTCTGACGTTGGTTTACCGAATCAAATTACTGTAGGTGATTGCTTTTATCCACATAACTAGAGATTCATCTACGCAGTGTTATCCGGCGCAGTTCTTGTACACATGCCGTCAAAAGTTGGTTGTCGAAAGCACACTCAACGTCGATGAAAATGCCCAAGGTGCAGTCTTTCTTGTTCAGTGCTCCTTCAATTCTGATTACCAGATTTTGAAGCACGCTCTCGCAGAATCATCTGCGTTTTTAGGCATGTTGTATCGCGGACAGAGAATGCATTCGCAAGGCAGTTTTGCACACATCGACCCCGACTATGCTTTCTATGTTCCTCTAGTCAATAGGTCTGAAGCTCTTGGCGAGCGTGTAGTCCTCTTTCCGGATTTTCGCTATAAAGCCTACTCTCAATTTTCGCCAGAGTTCCGGTATGTAAGCCAGTGCCAGGCTTAAGATTCTCTTCAGAGTTACCAGCAGCTGATCTATATCTTTTTATAATATACTATAACTGGGTATATGCCATCAGTGTCAAACGACTTGAAGTCACCATAACCGATGAGATACATCAATTACGGCGTGTTGCATTATTCTGATCATTAGCAGCTTCGTTAATAGGAGCTAGTATTGAGCTTGTTTTGAGTAGGTTACCTGGGAAATGAACCTGAGTTTCTACATTCGACTCAGTGTAGGTGCCAATTTCGATCTTTACGCAAAGGTTTTTTACGAGGCACACTTCGAAATCCGAGTAAACGTGTTATATTCAATTTGCGTCGATTTGCAAAAGATCCCAGTCTTCCGCCAAATTAGTCCTAAGTTAGAAGTTTTCTGGTTTCTTTACGAAGATGTTGCAGATCCGAGTATAACCATGGAATCAGCGATCTGTAGGATTGCTTTCTAGCTGGACATGCCATTTGAAAATACCTTATGAGGGTATCGCTCAGGTATTGAAATGTTCTGAACAGCTTCCTCTAGCTTTTGCTTTGTCTTGATCTCAGGGGGAGCACTCTTGTGCTTGTCGAGCTCATCCTTGAATGGTGTCTAGTTTGTTTTCTGCGGATTCCGTTTCTTCAAAAAGGTCGAGACTTCGCATCCCATTCTCAATTCTTCGCACCTATTGTCTTGCAGAGAAATCCCCGGTAGTACTTTCCAGTCAGTAATCTCCTTAGCATACGTGTTGAACAGCGTTAAGTCGATCACCTGATGTATTATCCTCGTAACAAAAGTTGACTGAGTTTTCAAGGTCAGGTGATACTATGAAATGCAGGAAATGATTGCCTCTCACATTGCATTTGCTATTGCTACATACTGAGCATTGGCACCGCATCAGATGATAAGTCCCATTTTCCTGGAATCACAATTCAATGAATCATAGGGAAAATAAGCAGACGCAGTGACGAATTTGTGCCATCATCTTCATTTGTGTAACACTAGAATGCTCTATCTCGCGTAACTACTCTGAAAATGAGGCGTGCAGCAAACGAATTCACCACGTTAATAAAAACATCAAGGTTTTGGTTACCAATATCCTCCTCAAATGCTCACAGAGGAAAAGGCCGATGCTACCCCAGAAATTGTCTACAAGCTCCTGGTCAAAACATACCAGTAATTTCATATAATGTTTACATTGTCCTGGGCGATTGTAGCGCAATGCTATTAAAGGAAGCCATCTTTGTAGGTACTGTTGGGAAGTATTGGCTGCACCTCCAATAGCGGACTTAGTCTAAAAGACTTTCCAGGTGTGGGAAGCATTGTCCGAGTTAGTACGCTCTTGTCGCACCTCAATATTTACAAAGGGGAAATAGAAAATTCCTTACTAACCTACCGTCACGTAGATTTATCAACATATCGATCGAAGCGATGAAGATAACCAGAGCCTATGCCGAACAGGTGTCCCTTAATCTCATCAGACTTCCTATGGCGCCTACATTAAGTACAAAATGCTAGTGGCAACGCATTTCGATGCACTGGGCTTATTTTGGCGAAAACAAATGACGGCAATCACATGAGGTGAAACAAGAAACGTGCAGTGCGAAGCTGGATAGCACCAGGGCTACTAAGGGGCATGAGAAGCATGTGGTTGAGATAATAGAAAGTTGGTATTGCGAGAATGAATACTGAATACTTTAACAAATAGCACAGATAACGTGGTAAGGCTACATGCTCAATGAATGGAGTGGCAGATTGATTGACCGATTCTCATCAACAAAACCAAGCCATTTGTTTTGACATATTCTTGTGGCACACAGTATCATCACGATGGAACCACATATCGTCCGAATTAATGCCGTAAATATTTGTTAATGGAATAATCATTGATCAATGTCTGGTAGCATTGGCCACTGTGTGAGATTCGGCCTCATTTCTGAAAAAAAAAAAACAAAAAGGAACGATGAGCTTCCCATCGCGGGCTATGGCCTCGTAGCTTACGTCTATTCAACATCGAAAAAGAATTTAAACCTACATCTTTGCTAAATTTACCACAGCGCGGACGACCTAAGGCCAAACTGTTGTCATTGACGCTAACAGCTAGACTTTTACTTAGAACGGCAACAGTTTCTTCGTTGAAGCGTTGTTGGCATTTTATTCACAATACGACCATTAGCGCAAGTGACTGAACACAAGTGGCAAAGAACCATCAAATATGACGGCACGACTTAAAAGTTAATATCTATCGGCCAAAAAAAAAAAACTTTCATTGTCAATGCGTCATATGTAGTCCTTTTCGGACTGACTCAACTTACAGGTTGAGTTTCCACAAAATCATCCAAAACCTTTGGATTAGGACTGAAAACTAAGGAGTAAATCTTGCTAGCTATGCAGGTGTACCCCATCAATTAAACACTTCTAACATCGATGTGAAGTCGATGGCGTTATAGTTCGGGGTGAATCTGAGTCGCAACTAACAGAACGTCTCTTGTTTTTTAACGTAAACCACCTGTCTGTAGAGACCTTATGCTTACGGGATGCCCATACATCCATAGGGAGCAAGGATACGCCTTGTCATCGTTCTCCGTCAATCCTTTGATACCAATTCGGAACTGTGTTGGAGGCACAAGTTGCACCCTTGGTATGAGTCGAGGTCGACCTAAAACCTCTTACTGTTCTTAGGGTCACAGCACCCAGTACTCATTTGCAACTCTACAATGGGTTAAGCTCTTTCCCGCGATTTGGGTTTAAACCACAGCCACCATGACGCTCCCACAAGGGGGCCTACCTCAACAAGTCAGACCCGGACCGAAATCCGGCGGGCTCCTGACTCCCATGGTACCGTGATTTAAGTCCTGGTATGGACTACCGGTGGTCCAGCGGCCTACAAGACCTATGACCGGCAACTTATTACTGGTCAAATCGTAGCAACCTTCAGAGGCGTTATTTGAAGATGTTTACGATAAGACCAGTAATATGGTCTGCCCCCGCTTTTTATTAGACAACGTCATTGATGGGCGAAGCCTTGATAATTGGGCGGGGGCCCTCGCAACTAACAAGCCTCTCCAGTTAGACCGGTCCTTAGCTAACTGCCTTCAGTTGGGTACCCCAAGTCGTTTGTGGTCACCGTCTACTTGTGCGCGCCACCTAAGTTGACGTCTTCCTCTAATGCTTTGCCAATCCTTGTTAGATTCGAAGACTCTGCGGACAGGAGCATTAGTGTCCATTCACTTCACATGTCCTAGCAATCTCAGGCGACTAATGCGCAGTTTTCTGATTATGTGAATGTCGCTGTGCGGCTCGTATAGTTCGTCGTTGAATCTTCTCCTCCAAAGCCCGTCAACGCAAATGAGGCCGAATATTTTCGGAAAGAATTTTCTCTCCAAAAGGCTGAGGATATCTTCACCCGCTTTCGATAGAGTCCATGCTTCAGCGCAATAAAGTAGAACTGTGATTATCAAGGTCTTATATAGAGTCTCCTTAGTTTTTCGGGATACGGCCTTACTACTAAATTGCCTTCTTAGTCCAAGGAAACAGCGATTGGCAAGAGTAATTCTTCGTTTTCTTTCTGTTGAAATGTTGTCGGGAGAATTTATAGTAGAGCCAAAGTACTCAAAGCCCCTTACTCTCTAGAAATTATAGCTGTCGACTGTGGCATTCTGGCCAATTCGTCGATGTTGCGCCTTCCTTGGTTTTGTTCATATTTACCGCTTAACCCATCTTGGCAGCTTCCATTTCAATACTAGCAAACGCACCGGTGACAGCCCGCTAAGGTCTCCTAATTATGTCGACATCATCGGCGTACGCTAGTAGTTGCACAGACTTTTAAAACATCGTGCCTCCAGTATTCACTTGTGATGAAAAGATGGTGGATATCAATTTGGGCTTCTTAATTTTTTTTTTGCAGGATCTGCCGGAGTGTGAAGATTTGGTCGATTGCGGATTTTCCTGGTCTGAAAAAGCACTGATAGAGACTAATCAGGTTGCTGGTGAAGGGTTTCAGACATTCACAGAATATGGCAGATAAAATCTTGTATGTGATCTTCAAGAGACTTATATTTCCATAGTTGGCGCAATTGAGTGGGTTTCCCTTTTATGAATCGGGCGAAGGATGCTGAGATTCCATTCATCAGGCATACAGTCTTCTGACCAGATCTGAGAAATGAGTTTGAATGCCTTGGCAGGTAAGCCGTCAAGTTCAGCTGATTTGTTGGATTTTAGCTGAGATATTGCTATGGTCAGCGGACGGAAGTTTTAGCAACCATCGTCTAAGTTGAATGGTCTATACTGCCTGACGGTGGGATGTTGGACTTCTGCAGACTCCAGAAAAAAAATTTCCATATTTTCAGCACCGACTGTAACTCTACTACAAGGTTTCCTTTTCATCTCTACAGGCTTCTGTACGGGTCTTCCTGCCTGGAAACTTTGTTTTTATCTATTGGGAAAACTTGCGTACGTTATTCCTGGGGTATAACCTCTCAATATCCTCGATCGCGCGTTTCTCGTGCTTTTTTTTTTCTTTCTGGAGAAGCCGATGTTCTTCCAGTCTCTTCTGCTCGTAGAGCTGACTTGCAGCTCTCGTTCTTCGTTGCAGTGCCGCTTTATAGGCTTCTTGTTCAGCTGGATGTATTTGCTGACATTCTTCACCAAACCAGGGTGTGTTGGTCGGATAAAACTCTGCAGCGTCTCTGATGACAAATTGGCAGCGTTGCCACTGGCCTTCGGTACTTGCGGTATGGCGTTATATCTTCGCACAGTAGTTCTTCTTTGTTCTGATGCTTGGGAGATCCTCATTCACACTTTGACTGCAAGAAGGTGGTGATCCGAGTCAATGTTGGCTACCCGTCCAGAATACTGGAGGCATGCCTTACGTTTATCCTAAAATTATCAATTTGATTTAGCTAGTGTATATTGAGATTAGGAAACCGTGTGCTTGTTACAGTGATATTTCGTCCCGCCGCAAAATCAGTAAGCCTAAGTTCATTGCCAGACATGATGTCGCGTAGGCTACGCTTACCAACTGTCCCCCTTTCCTATCATGACGTTAAAATAGGCTAGTACGGATTTCTCATATATCTTGTAGAAGAGCTCTTAGAAACATTCTTCGATGGCGTAGTCCTTGTCTTCCGTAGGGCTTGGGCGCAAATTAGGCTTATGTTAGCGAGACACTCGATCAAGTGTCGAAAGCTCAAAACTTCTTCCCTAAGTCTGCTTCATATGAATCAATCACCATTATTATTGGCCCGGGCCTACCCCCTTTATTAAGCTTATTAAGAAGCAAAAACTTAAAGCTAGACTTAAAACTAACAAAGATATACTTAACCTAATGTGGCGAGGAGAAATAGTGGACGAGGGAGATGTTAAGGGAGTGGCATATTGAGCAGTGCTTTTTTCATTTCGTGTTTGCTGCTATTTAGGTCAAAGACTTCGGCGTAGTTGTTCGTTATACGCAACATTCTAGATATGGGTTCAAAGTGACCGTAGTTGGTGCGGTGAGTTCGGATCAGGAAGAGTGGGACAGATCTTAGATTACGGGGATTGGGAGTGAATGCAATATTTTGCGTTTTTCTCGAGCACTCGATGTTTCCAGTCAGTAACTGGGGGATAAAAAGTACATCAGCGACTAGTTTTAGAATATTTTCATAGGGGCGTAATCAATATGGGTCGGCCCAGGGTAGACCACGAAGTGCGAAACGGATAAACCTGCGTTGGACTGCTTCTATTCTTTGAATGTGGATTAGTTTCTATGGCGACCAAACTTGGCTGCAATATTCGACAAAAGGCCTTACAAAAGTAATGTACAGGGACTTTGTAACGTAAGGGTTGGAATATTCTTTCGACCAGCGTTTGATAAAACCAAGTGCAGAGTTAGCTTTATTTATAATGCTGTCAATATGTGAGTCGAAATTCAATTCCATGTCACAAATTATTCTTAGATCCTGTACTTGGGAAGTGAAAGGAATAGGCTCATCGCAGATGAAGTAGTTTCTTGGAGGGGGAGGTAGACGTTTGCGGGAATAGGTTATCGCTTGGCATTTGCTGACATTAAGCTCCAAAAAGTTTTGCCCGCACCACACCGAAAACTTATTTAAGTCATCTTGCAGGCAATGGGAGTCAGAAGGCAATGAAATGACTTCATTAAAATGAGATTTATGTCGTTAATCGTTAATCCTAAGATGATTGGTCCAAGGTGACTACCCTGAGGGACACCAGATGTTGCATTAACGGGGTCGGATATTGAAGATCTTAAGATGACCCTGTATTCTCGGTCTTCTAAATAGGATTTGGTGAGGGGAAAAGCCAAGTTTTTTTGGTTTAAAAATGATAAGTTGGTGAGAAATTTTATCGAATGCCTTGCTGAAATCAGTGGAAATTGAATCGACTTCATCACCGTCTTCTAAAGCATGAAGCGTCCTAGAGACGAGCTCTGTTAGGTTAGTGGTCGTTGATTTACCTTTCATGAAACCGTGCTGATTTGTACAGATAGTTGGCCTACCGTACGGAAGCAGTTGTTGATAGACTATGCTTTCAAAAAGTTTGGGTATACAAGAGAGTTTTGCTATGGGCCTATAATTATCGACTTCGGCCTTGCTTCCTTTTTTATGAATAGGATGATGTAAGATTCTTTCCATAGGAAAGGGAAAGTACCTGTTGAGACAGACAAGTTAAATAGGGCAGCAAGGGGAGGACCGAGATGGTTAATACACTCTTTTATTACAACAGCCGGAAGGCCATCAGGGCCGGACGAAAAATCATCTTTAAGTTTGGTAATGTTATCAGACACCAAAGATGTTGTTATATTTAGCGAAATGGATGATGTCTCAGGATAGTTTCTCATATAGCTAAAGTAACTACGATAGGGTTCAGCTGCTTTCTTAGAAAAGAATTTATTAAAATGACAGGCAAAGAAATTTGCAATGGTTTTCGGGCAGGCAGAAGATTCAGTAAGAAATTTGAGAGTAGATGGGTAGCCGTATGACTTTCTTTCGGTATTAACAAACTGGTAGAAGCGTTTAGGGTCTGAGACTAAGTTAAATTGCATGCGGTAGAGGTACTCAAGGTAAAAAGACTCACAAAGTTCAGAGAAACGATTGTATGCCAATCGATAATTACTGCAGTCGGAATCAGATCGAGTCCTTAAGAATTTATGCCACAACTTTTTTCTGTAATTACGGAGAGAGTGCAACTCCTTGTTGTACCAGGGAGGAGTTGACATGCAGTCCTTTCGGAAGGTATATGGAACCGATTGGACAAAGCAGGAGAAAATTAACGAATAGAACGTTAATAGGGCAAGATCAATGTTAGTTGCCTCAGCAATAAAGTCAAAGTTAACGTTGCTGATGAGGTTTTTAAGTTCGACTACTGTATATATCACAGTATCCTCCTTACGCCCGGCCCATCCCATCGCACTTCCTGGATGGGGGTGATATCTCCGTGATAGCAGTCAGAGGCCTCTGCTAATAATTCCGCTGCACGTGGCCTGTGGAAAGTCCGAATATTCCACGTGCAGATCCGAAAGCCATTGCCTTTAAACATTTGTTAGAGTCGTCAACAGTGAATCCATTTTTATCCGTCGTTTGTAAGGTTTATTCCCCGTCCAAGCAACACGTTTCAGATTCATCAATCGGTCATCGGTCCCTTCAATTGAAAACCTTTGATGGCTTTGAACACAGATTTGGTGCACACCAAATAGGTCGGCTATCACTTTTATATGCTCCTCCGGTATCAAGATAACTTGGAACTCCATTGAAAGTTTTCTGCAGATCTTTCGCAGTATCATCCGATTCTTCCGTCATTAGCATTGAACTAACTACAAATGTAAATCAGGTCGTAAAATGACTTTCCTTCAACAAAACTGTGTCGAGGTCGTCAAGATTCTTCTTCTAACTATTACTTCTTTCTGTTGGCAATACTAGCCTCACCAATCTGAAGTCGTTACAATTTATCGTGACGGTTTGCCTTTATAGAGTGGAAGAAAAAAGGTTTTGGTCAGTTTGGATATTAGGTACCTTGTGTTTACCCATTATTTTATTAAATGAAGCCGATAATTTGACAAAACGAAAGTGATCTATGTAGCGCGTAATCTCTCTCAACCCCAGTTGCGGAGTGGACTAATTCTGGATGAAAATTGTTTGTTACGAGTAGATATGAAAATATTTTTTCCACGTGTAGTCAACTTCACATTTCTTTTCTTCTTAATATTATCCTGGTTGTAAGTACCTCGAAATTGTTTCTCTTTTGAAGCACCTCATCTCTAAATTAAAAGCGAAGTAACGCTGTCACTATATGACTAACTTGACTTTGTTGTGACGCATTTCCTTTCAAGATGCGCTTCTTCGATTTTGTTGTTTTCTATATGCTTAGCCCAGGCTTGATCGTTTTATCAGCAAAATACATTAAAGTGTGGACTTCTCCATTCGACTTCAAGATTTGTTGCTCTTGTTCTTGAAATTTTTTCTAAAATTTCCTAGTTAAATCCTTGCATATGAGTCGTGACTGCTAACCCATTCTCCCAAATTTGTCGCCTTGAGCGGACATCTTTCCTCCTTTAAACTTTGCCAGTCTTATTCGTTTGACTGATGCCAGTTTCGAAAGGTGTCTTTTTCGTTTTCTAAATAAGGACTATGTCAACAAAAAAACAGTGAGGCCTACTGCCTAAAATATAATTCCTGGATAAGGCCTAAGTTTGTTTGGTCTGAGAAAGACGAAACATTAGATGGTGATGTTAAGCCTTTATGCAAGGCAGGTAGTGGTAAGGCATTCGTCCAGCTAGTATTGCACTCTTTTGGTGTCTCCAAGATTAAGTCGCCATGAGTTTGACTAGATCAAACCCATTTGGTATATGATGTAATTCTTGCTCGTTATTTCAATAACAACTTGTAGGTAGTTTGATTCCCCAACATCAATGCGAAATGTTTGTCCTCGATAGAGTTAGACTTCTCCGAAGGAATAGGAAATAGGATCTAACAGTTTGGTAATCTTCTGCTTTCAACCTTGTGATTTCTAGAGGGTGTAATTAAAGATTACCCAAAACCTACCCATCACGGCTGCTCTAGTTGGCTCCATCTTTCATATTAACGAAAATTGTTGCACTTCTAAAACTCGGTTAAAATTCAGCATCTTTCTCTTTCAAAACCTCAAAGTTTGCGATATTTTTGTGTTTAGTAGAAACTATGGTTTTGTTAAATACGCTCAAATCCCGCAAGCCTGCTGTCAGAATGTCAATACATGTATCAGTACGACTTTTTGGAAATTATCTGATGTTATACATCATTTCTGTCTCTTAACTGACTAACAGCCCCAGTTTAAATTTGCATTTTCCCAGCTGCCTTGGTGTATTTCCATATCATGGAAATACTGATAGAGGAGGTTGCCTGACAATTTTTAAGCTGCTGACTAGTTCTGCGATTTCTGAAATTACCATACTCCATCGGAGTGATAGTTTTCGTGTGATTGTCGTCGTTCAATAATTCTGTGAGCGTTTTCTGTAGTCAACAATGTCGCAGGGGTAAGTTCTGTGTTCTGTACAAGTCTGTATAGAATATCTTCGAAAAGCAAGCACCTTAGAGGGCAGGATATGAGTAGAAACTAAAATCATGGGGATACTGAGCGAGTTCTGAAAAACTCCATGCTCATACTTGTGTTTCATGTAACATTTACATTCATCATTATGCAACCCTCTTGTGCAGAAAACCACGTTAAAAGCTTGAGCCCCCTAACGTTCTTTTAACACGTTTTTTAATCTAACCCAAGCACGAACTAGTTAGGTGGAATAGAGGGAAAAAATGGGAATAAAACACACAATGTAAGGTAGGAAAAATTACAACAACCCTTAATCACACTCATCGAGAAGTCAAGAAGTCAAGGAACATTTAAACACCCCATTTAATAGCCACACAAGCTGTGAACAGGGTGACTTTCAGTACCAATTAAGCTATGAACAATCCAGACTAATAGAGTTAAAAAACGATCTAAATTATTGTACAGCATTTTAATTGCCATTCCCCTCATCGTATATCGTAGTCGTATATGTAAGTAGGTCAGTCGGGATATCATGTTTTCCACAATCAATACGGACATTATCCAACAAAGCTAGACAAACTTATATTCAGATTGAGTTAATAATTATTTTGATTGCTACATTTAAAACAAATAGCGCATTATAGGAATAAATGCAGTCTACGAACTAGTTTATAATAGACTCTTTTTAAAAGGACTGGCGGTATTAGATTTGTAAGGTCCCGACATT
Organism: Volucella zonaria; assembly: GCA_963966105.1. Lineage (NCBI taxonomy): Eukaryota > Metazoa > Arthropoda > Insecta > Diptera > Syrphidae > Volucella > Volucella zonaria. Next base: position 350,440,228 of record OZ014530.1, read on the forward strand.
TAAACAAATCGACTTTGCTCATAAAAAATTAGCAGACAAGTTGGACTTCATACTTAGGTGCCAATTTAAATACGACCAAGGGAGTCTGTGACCTTTTTGTAAGAAGAACATAGCCTTCTTGGAGCTGAGCTACCAGGACCAAAACAAGAAGATTGAATATTAGCCCTCTTCTCTAGTTTGAGTATCATCACGTGTTCCGAAACTTTTCTGTTGCCCTGGAATGACTTTCTACGATATTTCTAGACATATTTTCCTAAAACAAGAAATCTAGCATGAACTCGAAAACACGATGAGCTTATTCATTGAAGTAAGCCACATTTTTAAACAGAACGTACCTGGATTTTTATCGTAAACCTCCTGACGTAAGACTTAATGTTTACGAGGTGCCCATACACCCATAGGCAGCAAGGATACGCCTTGCCATCGCTCTCCGTCAATCCTTTGATACCAATTCGGAACTCTGTTGGAGGTACAGTTCCACCCTTGGTACGAGTCGAGGCCGACCTAAAACCTCTTGCTGTTCTTAGGGTCACAGCACCCAGTACTTTTTTGCAACTCTACAATGAGTTAGACCCGTTCCCGCGATTTGGGTTTAAACCACAGCCACCATGACGCTCCCACAAGGGGGCCTACCTCTAACAAGTCAGGCCCGGACCGAAATCCGGGGGGCTCCTGACTCCCATGGTACCGTGATTTAAGTCCTGGTATGGACTACCGGTGGTCAAGCCGCCAACAAGACCTATGACCGGCAACTTGTAACTGGTCAAATCGTAGCATCCATTCATGCTATAATCTGAGGATGTTTTCGATAAGACCAGTTTAGAAAAATCTAGCCCCGCTTTTTATTAGACAACGTCATTGATGGGCGAAGCCTTGATAATTGGGCGGGGGCCCACATTTTTAAACATTTTAAATGATATCAATTCATATTGTTTAGAGAAGAACGAACCCTGAATTTTTTTTCTGTCTCTATCAGCGCTTTCTCGACACTGCGCTGACCAACATTCATCCACTAAAAAAACAATCAGACGGTTGGGTGAGTAACCGATAAAATACCAGTGACCGATCCACGTACTATTGCCAACTATTTTGCAACCTTTTTTAAACACTCATTTGCAGGCAACTTCTTCGTTTCTGACCCCATGTATTTCAGTACCACCCCAATTTCTCCAATGGCTACTCTCTCTCAATATTTTGATCCTACCCTTATCGAAGAAAAGTTACAAAATCTCAATGATGAATCTTTATCTAGGCCAAACAGCCCCGCAATATTTGGAAGACCTCTTTGATAACCCCGGTCCATAAAAAGGTTCAAAGAAAGATTTTCCGCGGACAGTGGATGCATTCGCAAGGTGCACATGGATCTCGACCATTCTCTCCATGTTCTTCAACATGAAAGAAGTTAAACTTATAGGTCTGAAGCAGTTGGTAATCCACTTTTCCGATTCACGGTATAAAGGCTACTCTCAATGTTCGTCAGGGTTTCCGTATGTATGCAAGTGCCAAGCTAGCAGTGAAGATTCTCTGCAGAGTTACCAGCAGCTGATCAATCCCATTTTGTAACATAACTGGGTATATGCCATGGATGTCAGGCGGCTTGAAGCCATAAATTGAGGCAACAGCATGTTTAATGGCTTCATCCGTCACCACAACCGATGAGATATACCAGCTACGTCGTGTTGTGTTATTCAGCTTTGTAGGAGCTTCATTAATAGGAGCTGGTTGTGAGCTTCTGGCATGGGACGGAGAGTCTCTACTTTCGGCTCAGTGTAGGTGCCATCAAATTTTTCATACTTTGACCAGCCAACTGGTTTCACCGACAGTCTCGATCTGTTTTCAAAAGCCTTTATAAGAGGCATTCTTCGAAATCCGAATAAGCTTCTTACGTTCTTCTTGATCCGATCTGTAATGAATCCAGTCTTCCACCACATTAATCTTAATCTTTTTTTTATTTTTATATAATTGGCGCGCGCACCAGGGACTTAGGTACCCCTAAAATGTTTGCACACAGCGCGGGTGAAGGAAAATCAGGGAGGATGGAAAGAAATGTACCAGCAAACGCTGGTTTTAAATGTTTGAAGATTATAATGACTAGGAAATAAAGATAGGGCATTCCATAAGCGAGTTGTTCGGCCTAGGAATGAACCACGATATTTTAGAGTACGTCCGAAAGTGGCCTTGAGGGTATACTGATGAGTATTCATAGCGAGACGGGTATTATGGTTAAAAGTTTGAAGGAGCGGAATGCTACTGGCGATTTCTATGGAACACTGTTGGTGGAAAACAGAGTAAGACACGAGACATTACGTCGGTGTTCGGGGGTATCAATTGATTGCCGGATATAAGATCATCTATGAGTTTTATCGCACGGTTTTAAATCCTATCTAACAGGTGCAGAGATATTTTAGGAGCGCCCGACCAGATGTGGGTATTGTACTCCAATTTTGGCCGGATGAATGACTTGCATATTGTGGCCAGATCAGAGGGGGTAAAATATTTCTTACATCGCTTGAGGAAACCAATGTATGATGTCACTAACACATATACCGAGAATGGAAAGTTTATCGGTTTCGACGATGCATTTCGCTTTAATGACAGCAGACAGCAGACAGCATTGAGTTTTGGAAGCATTAAATTCCACTCTGTTGAAAGTTCCCCAATTGGTTATGCTGCTAATATCGGAATTTAATGAGCTTAATATACGCTGCCATTCCCGTTCTAGAGCCGAAGAGCAGGGGCGTAAGTCCGGGAACGAATATGGAAAGCAGAGAGTACTGTCATCAGCAAAGGAATATATTGGATTAGAAGTAGCAGACAAGAGATCATTGGGCAAAATTAAAAAGAGTGTCGGAGACAGAACGAAGCCCTGCGGCACACCAGAATTTATCTTATGAACATCAGACTTGAGACCATCTAAACCAACTTGAATTGAATGTTCCGAAAGGTAATTTCTAATACATTGAAGAAGAGAGTCATCGATCCCAAAAGCATGCATTTTCGACAAAACAGTCTTATGCGAAACTCCGTCAAATGCCTTAGAAATATCAAGTGCAACTATCTAGCTTTCGCTAGATTGATGTACGCTTTGGTTCCACTTTTCGGTGAGACATGCCATCAAATCACCAGTAGACCTGTTGCTACGCAAACCATATTGCCGGTCGTTGAGAAGTTTTCGTGTTTCGAGATATTTCATAAGCTGACGGTTTATCAGCGTTTCGATGACCTGCGCAACAAGCGACGTAAGTTCAATGGGTCTATAGGAGGAGAGAGAAGAAGGTTCCACTTTTTTAAGGACGGGCTGGACAAATGCTGTTTTCCATCTGCTTGGAAACAGTCCTAAAGAGTAGGAGTGATGAAAAAGCTTACGCCGTGGTTTTACTAGTGAGGAAGAACACCTCTTCAGAAAAAGGGGAGATATGCCATCTTAACCAGCGGATTTGCGAGTGCGAAAGTGGATTCATCCCATTAAAGATTCGACACACTCAAGTGTAGGCGGAGATAAAACACAATCTGGAAGTGTTGAACTGGCCGCATAGTGTGCAGCAAACAAATTGGCCTTGTCCAAAGAGCTGATAGCTGGAATGTCATTGTCAATGAGCGTTGGAATGGAGGATGAGGCAGAATTTCTAATGTTTTTGACGAATGACCAAAAATTTTTACTGCCTTTGGGACATTGCAGAATTTTTTGCCTCAGTTTTTGGTCGTATTTTAATTTTACACGCTTAAGAAATACGTTGCAGTCATTCCTGGCTCGTCTAAACGTTTTTCGCTTTTCCACTGTTGGGTTGATCTTGAAGCACCGACAAAAACATTTCTCTAGCCCTGACAACCTCTATACAGCTCAAGTCGTACCATTCCTTTTCTTTTGGTTTGATACTCTTCTTCCGATGAGGGATAAAGATAAAGTTTCTCGTTCCAAAGAGAATGGTGTCTGTGATCATAACAGCAGCGGCATCTACGTCGTTATCGAGGATACATAACGATCAGTTAAAATTCCTAAAGAAGCTGTTAAGACTGCTACAGTTGGCTTTCTCGTATTGCCATACCGTTCTTTTAGGAATCTTTTCTCTAACTGTGTGGTCAATATACGAGAAATTACCTGATAATATGACACAATGATCTGAGGAGCCTAGAGGGGAGAGCACATCGACGGTGTACTTATCAGGGTGAGAAGTTAAAAACAAATCCTGGGTGTTGGCGGTATGGATATCAATGTCTAGTATCATTTACAAGCTGCGTTAAGTTGTTCTCCGCAGCGAAGATCTCAACACACCGTCCTTTGGATGTTGTCTTGCCAGAATGTCTAGGCTACCCAGAATTGACATCGCCTTTAATCACGGTTTCAGTAAGAGGATACAGGGATACAATTCTTTGTATGGAGTCAGACAGTGCATCAAACTCGTTAAAGGTCAAGTTGCTATCCAGGTTGAGGCTTCTGTAAATAAACTACATGAAATTGAATTCCGGATTGGAACAGGGACTACATTATGGTGGGATTTGGTAAGCTACATCACGACGCACATAAATGGCGATACCGCGATGAGGAAAGAATAGTGGCGCTAGTTCGTAGCCAGGTATCTTCAGATCGGAGTGATCTGAAAGGTGTTGGCGGGAATCTATCTGAGTTTCACTTAGTGCCAAAACAGCTGTTCTGAATCTACAGACGTGGACGAACGCGGAAAAGTGATTACTTTTTAGCCCGCGTATATTTGCTATGTCCACTCTAAATTCCCGAGTCATTACAATTTAACAAACACAAAAGACACAAACACCGACGTTGCTAAGCAGGGCTGTAACGTGGAGATTCTGACGTTGGTTTACCGAATCAAATTGTTGTAGATGTTATGCCCCTACAACAATATGAGACAGTGCACCTACAGAATATCTACTCGCAACCCGCTATTCATCAGTGGTTACATGCACTTAGTCGCTGCCTCTGCCGTATGACAGAGTTATACAGTAACGGCAGTGGCCGAGTGCAAACAACAGCACTATGACCATGGCCAGGGGTCATAGTTTTTCTTATATTTTGAGCTTAGGGGCAGTGCCTTTGTTGGCCTTGCCGAGCTCCTCCTTGAATCGTGTTCAGTTGGTTTTAATAACATATATGGTAAAGAATCGATAGAGGAACGAAGCATCTACAACTGAAACGACACGCAATCTGCCCTTAGAGCTTTTCTAAACCTTCTTACGACTTCCAAGCTAATTCAAGAATGCAAGACTTCAGAGGCACTGTAACACCGAGTAAACGTGCTCATCGTTCTACAAAGACTGAGAAGTTACAATATGAAGAACATGGTCATTATAACCTTCAAACATTTAAAATCAACGCTCATCGGCACCTCTCTTTCCTCCCTCCCTGATTTTCCTTCGCCGGCGCTGTGTGCAAGCATTTTAAGGGTATTTAAAATAAAAAATGAAAAATTCTGTTCCATCTAGAAAATACATGTGGTTCTAGTATGAGTGCTCCTTATTCACATGTTGGAGGTGCCGTTTTTACCAAACCAGTTCTCGTCCTTTGTTGTAGGGGTAGTTTTACGTTCACTTGTTTTGCTGCTTTAGGAAGGTAGTAATTGGATTAGGCAACGATTGTTGCAGTGATTCTGATGGCCTCTGACGACTGCGCTTTTGAAAATGCATTCTCGATGTGGTGCATCCATTCTTTTATTTCCACTTAATCATATTGCTGCAGTTCAGATACTGGTTCTTATACGTCCGTGAAGTCTTATGAATTCAACCCATGGTAGACTTGTTATATGGGTGAGTGGGTGTTTTCAATAAAGGAAAGGTATAGGCCCTACAATTCTTTAAGATTGGGTGGCTACGCTTGTCAGGAGGTGTCGGACGTTGCAAATGACAAAGGAAGCACGGACTACGCAGTCAGATCATGTTAATGCAAATTCATGACCAAGTGTATTCCTAAGAGTTGTGTCAGATCTTTGCTCCGAAGAGAGTGCTTCTGATATTTCACATACATTTCAACTGTTTAAATAAATTGGATGTATCTTCTTCAATTTCCACATCACGGATACCAGTATCTTACCACAAGTCAAACTTTTCCACAAGTTTTTAACTTGTGGAATTCCTTACACTACCTCATCTTGCTGTTAGAATATCTGTACCTCTAATGCAACACTCAGGCAACAAATTGAAAACCTAAGATCAAAGCAAAAAATGGTCAAACAAATTAACAATGTTTAAGTCCAAGCCACAAGCGAAACACAAACAAATTTATCAATTTCAGTAAAAGGTGAGTCAAAGCAAATAGGCACTCGTAAACTAACCATCATACGTAGTCTATTTTTCATCTGAAAAATCCCCTAAATCACTCCTCTCCCCCAATACTGAAGTCGTACGGAATAAACGAGTTTTACCATCAAAACAATTGTCTCACCTAACGACTTGAAAGTGCGTTGACAGACTCACACTCTACGGCGATATGTTGTTTGACTTATAACACAAAATTGTGATCATTAACATTTACAGCCGAGAGCTTTGAAGATAATCTATTCGTATCTACAGGTTTTCAAATGAGTATTTAGCGCGCATCTAAGCACCTACAAATCTATCTACTAGAGCTTGGGGTTCAGTCATAAAATTATAGGCTACAAGTTCAATGGTAATTAACCTCAACCAGTAGTTACTCGTGCAGTTTTTGCTTCTCTTTTTTTCTCATCTAAGAGCAATTGAGAAGATTTCAATAAAATGAATCCACATGAAGTCCGCCTTAAAATTGCAACATTTGAGGATGTCAACAAATGACGACAAATGACGAATATTTGCTGTGAGCTTTGAGATATCCATTCTACTCGTACTCGTATCAATAACGTGTATTCTGAAGAACATTAATAGAGAGACTAGTATCTGTACAAACCGGAAGTGGAATCCAATCGTTTGTATCGTCATCTAATGGTTTGGCAAGCGGACGACAATGTAATAAAAAAGTTTTTGCGATTATTTGCAACATTTTCCGCAGTCATTATCTAGGCGAGTCTATGAGTCGTTGTTAAGCGGACCGTACACATGTCAGGCGAATGGCTTAATCGGTTTTTTAACCCCCAAATACCATGGTCACTCTAGACCAATGCGGTGGAAATGTATCATTTTTCGACTCACTTGCCTTGTGCTCTTCTTTATTGTGGTTTTTTTCTTTGAAAGAATGTTCGTAGGTCGAGATTTTGACAAATTTTCATTGATGGGATGAAGTAATTGGTGTTGGACATGCCACTCTATTCGGAAGATACGAGTTCATGCTAAAGATACATGTTTAGCAAACAATTTGTTTAAATAAAATAAAACACTTTGGATGGGTTAATGTGTGGCAAGTGGTGTCATTGCGTTAAGAGGAGGTCACACAAGTGTGACAATTTCAATTTCTCGCACTTTGATACTCGCACCTATTTTTGGGGGAAAGGAGATTATGACATGGTATGGCCTTGAAGATGACCAAGCTGTCTAGAATCATGGTGATTTACTAGTTTTGCATGCAGGCTATAGTAAACAATATACGTCGAACGCCAAATCGGATACATAGCCAGGACTTTCTTGAAGAGGAGGAATCCGAGAAAATCCCACTGGACATGATTCAAGGAGGAATGAACGTATATGACCCATTCCGAGCCTTGACTATACCAAATATTTTGGGCTGACGTACTTTGTCGGGAAAAATTCTCCATCCAACACACTCCAACCTCGGTACTGCCGTAACCTTTGAACCCTGAAATCGGCGAACATGGCTATTAATCCATTGATACTCTGCGGTCTGATTTAGGGCTGTCTGAAGAGCATGCATAGAATGGTTTAGCTCCATCTGACAGAAATTACTTTGCGAATGGATTCTCCTTTTGAAATTGCGTTTCGAAATCTAGGAAGCAGAATTGAATCTGCATTCAAAAAGTAGAACTACACGTTGGTCATTTTCATCGACCTACCTAGAACATACGACCTTAGACCATGCAGCTATGTTGTTATGAGAACCATGCGTAACTTGGACAAACAAGGGGGCAATGCGAGTGAACACAACCTTGGTTGAGGATGCTGATTGCAGTCAGCTGATAGTAAACAGGGGTTGGCTGCAGGGTAACAAGAGATTGTCTGCATAACGTTCTCAACAGTTCGACCAGGCATATGAAGATGAAGCTCAATTATTAGGCAGGATATTCCCAGCTTTTTCCTGATCTGCAGCGAAGGTAGTGCTATATGTAACCGATGATTGGTGCACCAGAAATGGGTTCCTTTCAAAATTAGGATTATTCTCTTCACGAGAAGGGAAATTATCTGGTGGGACTCATGTCGTGATAAGAGTCATCAGCATCCATTACACATCAGCATCCATTTCTCGAACGAAGCTAAGTATTTGGGTGTTACACTGTATCCTTCATGACTAAGGATACATTCTGGAGGCATCCTTCATAACTGAGTCTGCTTCAGAAATTTTGAATCTTAAAGGGGCATCGTTTCCATAATTGGCGCGGGAGAAACTAAAATGAGTGTTCCAAAGCACAACGTTGCGCTAACGATTCACTCTAATTTCATTGCAACGTTCAAGTTGCAACTTCAAGCTACCCAAACTCACCGATGGTCTTCTCATTCGCAATCTCTCTTGCTCGAACTGGAATCACCTCCAAAACCTGAAACTAGCAGATCCTGGAACAAGCAAAATTGACATCCTACTCGGCAGTGATATTTATTCGCCAATTCTTCTTGACGTAATAATGAAAGGGATACCTGGTAAACGTATGGCACAAAGAACTGAACTGGGATGGTACTCTGCGGTGGCACCCGCAAGAACCAGGGGAATTGGTTGACCATAGAGAAAATAAAGTCGGGGAGGAGACGGGTTGCATTTACGTGAGAAGGTTATACATAGATTGGCATTTGGATATGTTAAGTTCTAGATAGTTTTTGAGGGAACCGTTCAAGATCTTCTTGAAGAAGGGCAGCGTCATGGGGAGAGGAAATAGATTTAAAAAATTTTGTGTCGTCAGCGTAGAGGGAGAGGGAGGAGTGTTTAATGACACTCTCAACATCGTTGATAATAAGAATGAAGAGAAGAGGGCCAAGATGACTGCCTTGTGGAACTCCAGATGAGGCCAGGAATAGGACAGAAAGGGCGGATCTAAACCGAACACTATGATATCGGTTTACATAGGTAAGAAGAAATCCATTTTAATTGAAGAGGATCAGTTGATGAGATGCTTTAGTAAAATCAGTTGCGATAACACCGATTTCCTAGCAATTTTCTAAGGCTGCGAGAGCAAAAGACATGAATTTAACTAGGTTTGTGGTAGTTGATTTGCCTCTTAGGAAACCACGTTGTCTAGTTTGGGACGATAACTGGTAACTTCATTCTTAGATCCCTTCTGTGTATCGGGATTATAACAGAGGTCTTCCAGGTCAGGGATAGGCTAAATGAATAGGAAAGCGCTAGAGACAGGCTGGAAGAGCAATTTTTAAGAAAACGGCAGGGAGACCATCTAGGCCAGTTAGAAATTGATTTTTAAGTTTTATTAGCTTTTCTTCAATAGCTGCAGGATCGCAATTTTGAGGAAGGGACCGAAGAAAAAATTTGGAAGGTCATTGAAGTAAGAGGGTTCTAGTATGAACGAGTTATTGGCAAATGATTGTTTGAAAAACGTAGAAAAAAAGTTGACAATGGTAGGAAGATCACTTGAAGATTTGGTTTCGAAAGCGAGAGAGGAAGGATAACCATCAGTCTTACTTTTTGGCAAATTGGCAAATTGAAAAAAAAGACTTGAGGTCATTTATGAGATTGGTTTGCGCACTATTCAGGTAGCGTTGATAGAGAGAATTATAGAGTGAGTGCGAAGGAATACCGCCCATAACTTGCTACGATTAAACCAAGGAAGGGATGTAGAAAAAGTTTTATGGCGGGAATATGGCAGATAAAGGGAAATGGATTTGAACATTTCTCTGTAAAAAATGTAGAGGGCAGCGACCAGAGATAGATTGGTAAACTCGAAAGAAACCCTGCTTAGATAGATATTGATTTTACGGAAATTAGCTTAGTGAAAGATGCAAGAAAATAGAATTGCCCGGGGAGGCGGCTGTAGGGAAGAGTGAAAAATGAAAGAAGTGGTGGATGAAAGTTATCAATAGTTGAAAGAAATAGGGGACAACACGATACTGAAGAGGGATAAGTTGTGAAGATAACGTCTAATTGCCTTTCCATATAGTTGGAAACTTGGCATAGACTAGAGTCTGTTAATCGATCTAAGAAGAGGCATTCCTTAGTAGAAATGGGATTGGAAGCGAGTCAAGCGAGTCTGATAAATCGATCAGATTGTCAATTGTTGCAATAGCAAGTTGGTAGGATTCAATAGATTGCGTCGGAAGAATGTAACAACACATAACATACAAGCATCTACTAGTAAGTGTTATTTTAACTGACGCAGAGTCGCGCTTAAGAGAAGAAAAAGTAACAACAAGAGAGGAGTCCAAGCTGTTGTGAATAGCCGGTAGAACACCTCGATAAGAAGATTCAATCAAGGGGGGTGTGCGATCATCATCCCGAAAAATATTAAAAGAAAGAGGGAATAACTCCTGGTTTTTTATGTTGGGGGTAAGATTAGTTTCGGTCAGAGTGTAGATGTAAAATGGGAGAGCATGAGACTGGCGGAAAACGCGGTGAGTTTAAAACGCAGTCCTCTTACGTTCTGGTAATAGAAGATGAGAGGAAGGTTTTTGCATGACTTTTTAGGGTCGAAAAAAATGTATCGTGGTCAAGTCCACTGCCTTTGGAGGAGTGAAGCTCGTTTAGAGTATACATAATGGCGACGAGCGGCAAGATCGTCTGCAACCTTTTGAGGAGGCGGGAGGCTTTCCTGTTGGATAGAAACCGTGACGCTAGTTTTTGTTTTCCCTTGTAGCACACCGAGTCGGATTTATCGTGCAGATAGGCGAGATATAGACGTATATTCTCATATATCTTTTTATCCCTAAGCCTAGAGAGCGTATAGCGACATTCGGTGGTGTCGCTAGTTTGCTGCGTTAATTTAACAGTGGGTGGCGAAAGGGGGTCAATAGAACAGGGAGTGGTTAATGAATTTGGTGTCGCAACGGATGGGGTTTCTGAAGTAGGGTTTAAAATGTGAGAACTGATGAATTTGGATACTTAGCTCCAGTTCTGAGGTCGAAATTAGGGAAAGGCGTATGAGTTAGGGGTTGAGTGGTGGGAGTTTGAGTTGTAGGGGTTAAATCGAAAGAGACACGTTGACGTTGGGGCTTGGTTTGGCGTGGAATAAGGGGAGTTGGAGCATGGGTGGGAGGCTTAAAATGAGGAACAATTTTAGTTTTACAACTCCAATTGGAGCTGGGTTTGTTGTGGGAAGAGGTTGTGGGTTTTGACTAGCTGACGGAAAGTACATAGTTCGGCTTCCATTCAAACGAGAATCACCTCCGACATTAGGGTTCTCACAGAAGTCGGCCCTGATAAGATTCTTACAATTAGAGAAAAAACTAAAATCCGATCCAAAACTCGGTGAGACATTTGAAGAATATAAAAAATCAGGGCATATGAGAGGAGTGCACTTTAAGTGTATAACAAATTCTCATTATTTAATCCCATTCCACGCTGTAATCCAAGAAGCAAGTTCTTTAACAAAACTGCGTATTGTTTTTGACGCGTCATGTAAAAGCTCAAACGGCACCTCGCTAAATGATCATTTGCTAGTAGGCCCGCTATTGCAGGGCGATATTGTCGATCATATCGCTCGCTTCCGAAAACATAAAATAGGATTTGTAGCAGATATTTACGAAATGTTTAGGCAAAATCGCGTCAAAAGTCACAATTAAAAACTTTTATGTAGATGACGTGATTCACTGCGCAGACTCAGTAGAGAAAGCTTTGAAAATGCAACACCAGCTTCTCACAATGCTGGGCCGTGGAGGCTTTCAATTAGAGCTATGTGAGAGAAATACAATTACCCCTTACATTTAACGACGGAAAATCAATCAAAACCCTCCGAAAAAATTGCTTTAATTTTAAGGTAAATCCTCCAAATCAGAAGAGGATTGCGAAGAGATCAATACTGTCTGAAATCGAGCGTCTATATGGTCCAATGGGATGGATCTCCCTTTGTGTGATTACTAGCAAAATTCTAATGCAAGACATTTGGAAACAGCATCAAACCTGGCATGGCACAATCTCCAGGTTGAATCAATGTCATCAACGCACTCGACATTCCTCGGTGGTTGAACATCACGCACGACTCGTGCCTGGAAATTCACGGGTTCTGTGATGATTCGGAAAAGGCCTACGCCGCAGCAGTGTATGTTCGCGACATTAACAAAGACTCTGTCAATGTTAGCCTGGTTCTTTCAAAAACTAGAGTCGCAAAGAAATTATTGTCGCAGTTGGAACTGTGTGGAGCCCTACTACTGGCACAACAATTAACACATATTTTAGAAACAATGGACTTTGAAAAGATAAAAATCTATGTTTGGTACGATTCGCAAATAGCACTTGCATGAATAAAATCAGCCCCGTATACGCGTACAACATTTGTAGCTAATAGAGCTGTCGAGATGCAAGAGCTTATAGACCCCAACCGCTGGAACTACTCGTACAATATATCGCGTCCAAGGACAATCCAGCAGATGTCGCTTCTAGAGGAATCTCAACTAGGGATCTTCTCGCTCATAAACTATTAAATCCTTCCTCATATAATGAATTTGGGTAATGACTATATCGTAAGACAATCCCAACTATATGAAAGGATTTCTCTACGAAGGGTGTTTAGATCGCAAAGCGATTGTTTCCAGGTTTTCCATCTAAATGGTCAAATTATGGACGAATTCTTATTAATTTTCGTGTTGATTTGAGGTCAGCAAATGCTTCCCCCAAAAAATTGATGGTGTCGCGCGCCGTGTGGCATGTTGCGCCATCTTGTTGAAACCAAAGCTCTGTCACGGCAATGCCATTCAACTAAGAAACGAAGAAGTCAGAAAACATATTTTTATAGCGCTCTCCATTAACGGTAACACTCTGGACGTCATCGTCCTTAAAGAAATATGGGCGGATGATTCCATACAAATCCATTTATTGTAACCGAAAATGAGCCTGATCGGAGAAGGATCAAGCTAAACCTTTTAAGCCAAGATCATTCCATAAAATCTTCCACAAAATGGATGGTGCACTATAGCGAATCGACTTATTCGAAATCTCCTCAACACTGCGCTCCACAACAGCAATAACTTATTCTGTTCGCACTGTTTGTCGTCTTTGGAGATGCGTATTATCCACTAGACTGTACGTGGTGCGGAAACGATTCATCGTGTTCCGAATAACACGCTCAGATGGATGATTATGTCGACCCTAAAATGGACATAGCGCATGATAAGTTTGGCGAACCGAATCATGGTTTTCAAAATAATTTGCACAATTTGCACGCGTTGTTCTGGCGTTAATCTACTCATCGTAAAAAAAAACCTACTAACCACAAATCAACTTTCAGCTGTCAAATTGACAATCTGTAGAAACAGTGTTCCAGTTTAAAAACCAAACCTCTAAAAAAACACCCTTTACACAGAAGTGCCGAAAGAAATCTTTTCTGCTGCCGGCGATGAGGTTTTCCAAGCTGATCGATTCGGTCATATACTGGCCGTGCAACTACGAGTATACACCTACGAGAATCCCTGAAAGAGTCACCTCTCGGATGTCACAATGAATTAATTTTTTTTGGAAATAGCTTATAAAACCGTAAAGCTCATACTTGAGGCGGTCTATAGCCCAAACAAACGCGTAAATTGTACACCAATTTTAGACGTCCTGGAATAAATTTCGTGTTTTTTCTCGAATATAGTTGTCTGTGGTGGCTTTAACTGTAACTTAATGGATAAGGTAGCGTCGGCTTTCTCTTGAGACTCAATGAAATCGCTTAATCTAGCTGAGGTAAACACTTGCACACATTCCCTTGAAGACGATATTTTCATTGGTGGTATCTCAAGTATGCTTTTCTACTATCAGCTCTCCCCTTGATCTATTCAATATAGCAGTTAACCCCCTGAGTCTCGAAACAATTCTGTAGGGACTCTCGTTGGCAGCTCTACAAAAAGTGTGGCAACGAGGACAAGAGGGGCTGTATCTGCAACCATTCACAGGTCCTGTACAGATGTGGCGGCTATCGAATATATCTCTATAGGCTACTATGGCTCGCCATTCTGTCCAGAATGTCCAAACTGGGAGGAGGATGTGGAGCATATGGTATTTCACGTTTTATTGCAGATAGTTTGCAAAATACAGAGCAAACTTGCTAACCTAAGAGGACCTAATAGGTCACATGGCGAGATTAGAGGGTGACTGGATGGAATCTGCTTATTTATTGAATTGAAACCTTGTGAACTGGCCAAGAGGCAGCCCATTTGCACATTTGGGAGATCTTGACGAGTGCAGAGTGTTGCATCGCAGACCTCCAAGATAAGAGAACTTTCCAGCAGTTGCGATCTTTAGTTTCAGAAGTCCATCGGTGGCCAGATTTGTTGGAATGTCAAAATTGGGATCTCACTTTTTTTCTTCATCCCCTGAACCAAGTGATAGTAGCATGTGCTACAGAGCGAATATCTTTTTATAATTAATCATTGTTAAACAAAGGGAACTATTTTCTTATTAAAAACTTAACACAGAGGTCTGGTTACGCATGAAGAGTCTGGAAGAATCACAACCCAGAAACATTAACCAATCAACGTTCCCCTTAATACATTTCAAATGGCCCATGTATAAGATTTCTTATAAACAAAACAAACATATGCATCGTCGACAGTCCACAACAAAAACATTTAAAACAAAAGATTGCATCCATAATGCGAGTAAACAAACTTGAGCATGAATAATTGCTAGGCAACAAAGACCCATGATCGTTTAAGTGGCCTGTTTGTTTGACTAGATTCAGTTGGAAACTTTAAGGTCATACTTGATGCATGTTCAGTTTAAATTGTTCAGCCGGAAAAAGTCTGAGGTGTATCTTAACATGTAGGTGAGAAAGGAGAGGCAATTGGGTGAGTAGCATTTCCCCGAACTTGGTAGAATTGCAAATCATTACGCAGTAAAAACATCAAGAGGTGAACAATTACGACAGTATCCTGTACCGATCATCTCATTCATAATGCAAATTTATAGCCTGACAGACGTTATGTCCTTCAGACTACACTCAATCGCTTGTGGTCTGCACTGGAATTCCCAAATGGGTTCGAAATTTACATAAAGTCTACGAGTAACGATGGAAAATACCCTCAATGTCTTGATTATATTTCGAACAAGATCAAGATGCACTTGTAGGTCACTGTGCGTCATTACATCATCAACGATCGGTGATTCGCCTCCTTTCGACCGCGACCATGTACACGCAAAGTGTATCGAATCGCACAATGAATTTCTCGGAGATCATACTTGCGTGTAGCCAGCACAATTGCAATAACTCACCATCAATAACGTCACGTACGAGCACTAAAGCACTTTAACATCAGCATATGTGTCAAGATCAATTTCTGATCAATTTCGATCATTCACCATCTTACAGTTGGTTGGATTGGCAATATCCTTAGCAATCGCAGCTCTACCGGAGGTGGCAAGAGTACGGGTACTTGTCGTTTCCTTCGGCAAGGCAATTTTTTGAACTTGAACTGCTCTCCGGCGGTATTATCCATATCCGATCGGAGAGCATGCGCCCCATGTTGTTATGCAAGGTAATAGTAGTGGCAGTGGCAGTGGCACTGGCGCTGAAACGAAAATTGTCTTACATCCACGTAGATGTATACAAGTATATGACTAAATGGGAACAGGTGAATAATCGTACTTCTACGGACAAGACGCGCGATTTATTTACTCAAACGTTGGCTTGACTTAATTTTGATGCATCGTGTGCGGCAACTCAAAAGAAAAGAAAACGCGTAAACACACGCAGAGGTAAACGCACATGACGAGATCACATTCAATTTTTGTGTATCTTTTGGGTTCGTTGCATTTCAGGGTTAAGCCGGTTTCCGTTTTGGCCGAGGTATGAGTATACGTACAACCTGTCCGGCTTAATGTTTACATGAAAAGCATTTTGTCCGTCCGCTTGGGGTCTTGGATATTGGCGGGGAGGTTAAATTTGTTGTAATCCGTGGCCGATTGGTGTTTTGGAGGCGTCGTTTGATATATTATTTCACCAAGAGTTCGAGCTGTGTTACCTTGTTTGTTTTCGTTTTTTTTTTTTTTTTTTGTGAAACTAAATATTCGTGTATTCCAATTTGTCAGCAGTTTGGAGGGAATTAAAGGTAAAGAGCATTTCATTTTGGCTTTGGAGATAAAACACTCTTTTGTTTTGATAGGGCGGAACACATCGATTGGTTCGGTGATGGACCCTTTTAAGGCCAAGGTTGTTATTTTGATTTGTTTTTGATTTTTCATTTTGACGTTTTCTTTGTCGACTAGATTTGGTGATTTCTTGACGGTGGTACCCATAAAAATGTGTGCTGCAATGGTTTGATTTATTTAACAGCATAGGTAGCTAACATTTCGGTGATCACATTTATAGATACAAGAGCTTGTTTTTGTTTGTGTACGATAAATCATAATTAAGTTAGCTTTGAAAGATCTTTGATGAGACCTAATGGCTGGGAAGATTTTAACTGCAAAGCTGTGATGAGGTGGGTAAGGAAAATATAGAATTAGTCCCACAGAAAAGGGTTATATGCTTTAATTTCCTGGAATATCCCTATGTCCTGACTTTTAGAGGTATGTTCGATTGCGTCGCCACTATCTTATATTAATCAATATTAGTCGCACTTCTCCGTGGTTGGATGCTGGAAAATTAGAGTAAGCACTAAAGGTATCAACTTGGTGATGTCCAGCGTTGTTCTGTTCTTGTTCTTACAACAAGAACAAAGCAAATAAGCACTTATCCGGGGTACTCCGAAATATTTTGGAGCTCAAGCCGATATGCGAGACTAAGTTAGAGTCTTCGAAAAGCGGTTGTGGCAGATGAGCCCTTAATGGACGAACGGCAGCGCTCACATACGCAGATGGGTTACTGGCTTCAGTCTAATAGACCACTCATCCTAGTGGTATATGTAATAGAACTGATCCTCCGTGTGGGAGTTTTGCCGCCGGGGTAATTGCCCGAACATGGAAACTTGAATTACGAAGCAACAAGAAGACAAGGCTCCGTTAAGAAGTTGTTGTTGGCTGTTGGGGGTCTTTATGATTTAATAAGTTAATAACTTTCTAACCGCTTCCCTCAAAAGAACAAAACAACTCCCTGTTGTCCGCAAATCTCACGCTCTCCCATTTGGGGTCTACGTTCTGAGCGAAATTAATCTAATTCCCGATATAAAGAATCAGGAATTATTCCTCCTACTTTCAACCTTTTTCGAAACGAAGATCTTACTCGTCCAAAAGATGATTCTCCTTGCCGAGGTGCGCTACTGGCCATCCACAATGATCTAAACTCTTCTTCAATCGCTGTTTGGAATTCTTCTAAGTTTTGCTACGTTTCAATAAAGATAGCACTCCCCCGCAGGTTCCTGTACGTTATGTGTTTTTACATTCTACCGGCGCAACCTATCGAATGCCACCAACTCGCTATTAATGCACTTGATCAAATAATTAACTTATCTGATCCTTTCGATGATATCTTCGTATTCGGCGATTTAAATCTAACTGAATCAGATGATGGATCTTTTTTTCATCGTAAACTCTAACTCGAGTAAAGAATGCCTCTTCTTGGATAAGCTTATACCATAGACTCTAACTTATGCCAAGTTAGTGGGTTCTCCAACTATATGGGTAGGCAATTAGACCTCATTTTCACCACTGACCCCATAATCTCGTCTGATTCGCTCTGTCCCTTTTTACTATCGACCATTGATAATTTTCAACCATCACTTCTTCTTTTTCTTTTCCACAACTCTCCTATCTAGCCAACCCCATCTGCAGCTCCATCTGCTTACGACTTTCATAAAGCGTATTTCCGTTTAAGTGTTCTTTTAATTTCGCCATGATGTCCCTTAATGATGCTCTCTACAGAGAATTATCCAATTCTATTTTTCTCTAAGTCCCCTTTTCGCGGAATAAAACCCCTTCTATGGGTCCCTCGTGGAATAACCGTAGACTTCGCTCTTTACGTAGCCAGAGAAACAAATTATGGACAGTTTTCCGTCGATCCAATTCTTTTGCGGACTATTCTAACTATCTCGGGGCATACCTTCAATTTGCCCAGCGTTATAACGTGCGATACCTTGATAGTACGCAATCAAGGCGTATAAACGATCTTTCTACCAATTCTCCATCCCTCTCATACGAAAACATATCATCAACCGATCCGCATACTATAGCCAACTTTTTTGTTACTTTTTTTAAGCAATCTTTTGCCGATAATTCTTTCGTACCAGATCCCTCTTATATCAAAAAATTGATATACTCTAACCTGGATAATCGTTTTTAGAGTGTTCGTTTTAGGTTTGTCCTATCGGCTCCTTTCTTCGACACTTCAGGTGTCCCTCAAGGTAGTCACCTAGGTCCACTTCTATTCATCCTAACTATTAACGATCTTGAAAGGGTCATTCAACACTTAGCACTTTCTCTTTTTGCTCACGGTACCAAATTTTGTAAACCCATTTCCTCTCAACATGACTCCAGCCTCCTTCAAATAGATCTATATAGCTTGTCCACCTGGTGCATCAAGAACTGCTTAGAACTCAATGTCACCAAATGTCAATCGATTACCTAAGTGCAACAAGTCTCCTCCCCAAATTTACGTTCTCCACGGCCAACCTATATCCCTTGGCATATTATGCGACAGGGAGCTTAATTTAAGCTCGCATACCACCTTGATCAAAAAGTTCCCGGGGGACACAAACCGTGTGGCGCTCCCTTTGTTTCGATTTGAGTTTTGTTTTTTTGTTAAGTTAGTAAATCTGTTGTTGACATTCCCTCTAAATCTTGGCGTCATAGCTTACGTAGCCAAGAGTACATCTACCTCTGTGGGTGTTGGCGATTTTTTACAATTTTAGAAATGGATTTAAATTTGCAACAACGAACTTGTACTCGTATTAAATTTTGCACAAAAAAACGGATTTAATGGTGCGCGAACGTTGGAAATGTTGGAAAAGTGTTTCGGCAATGATTCTCTAAAGAAAACGGTCGTTTACCGGTGGCACGAGCGGTTCAAAAGTGGTCGTGAGTCAATCGAAGATAATGATCGCAGTGGCAGACCATCGACATCGAAAACAGGTCAATGTTGGTCAATATCCGCAAATTAATCATCAGAGAGATAGCGGAGGACTTGAACATTGCCTATGGATCCACACATTTTGGTTAATGATTTGGGTTTCCGTCGTGTAGCAGCAAAGTTATTGCCAAAACACCTCAATTTCGTGCAAAAAAGAGACCGTGTTGACGACGCAAAAAAGATGATTTGCGAGGCTGAATCCGATCCCGATCCGATCCAATCATCAAAAGGATCATTACTGGAGACGAGACGTGGGTTTATGAGGACGACATGCAATCCAGACATCAGGCAAGTGAATGGCGTTCACCAAATGAGCCGAGACCAAAAAAAACATCGTTTTCAGTCAAAAAAGAGGGCAATGATCACGGTTTTCATGGATTACAACGGTGTAGTGCATCATGAATTTTTGCCAGAAGGCCAGATGGTAAACAAAGAGTATTATTTGGGCGTTATGAGACGTTTGCGTGAAGCAATTCGCCGCAAGAGACCAGAATTGTGGGCAGAAAACTCGTGGATTTTACACCATGCGCGCAGTACCATCATTATTCGAAACTGCAACAAATACCATCCAACAGCCACCGAATTCACCTGAATTGGCTCCCTGTGACTTCTTTCTGTTCAATCGAGTTAAAAACCCACTACGAGCAACGCGTTTCAGCAGCCGAGATGAAGTAATGGAAAAATCGCAGGAAGCACTGATGGACATACCGAAAACCGAATATAAAAAAATGTTTCGAGGATTGGATCAAGCGCTGGCATAAGTGTATTGCAGTCGATGGGGATTACTATACTTTGAAGGGGACAATATAAATTTGGATGAATAAACTTGTATTTTAAATTTTCTGAATAAATTCCGAAAAATTTTTGATGAAGGTGGTATTTATGAGATAATTACTAAAGCAGACTCATAACTTGGCTTCGTTATAAGATGGTCCAATGAATTATGCAACCCGTACGTGACAAGATCACTATATACCACTTACGTTCGCACCTTTCTCGAGTACGCTAGCCAAGTGCGGTGTCCCTTTGAACAAGTTCATGTATCCCGAATTGAAATCGTTTTCTTCGATTTGCTCTTCGAGGTCTACCTTGAAACGATCTTCTAATCTAACCTCCTTATCGAGACCGTCACAAAGTTATTAACCTAAATATCATTGAGGAACGAAGGAATGCAGCATTCACCGATTGCACGTCTCTTTACAACCCCGTTTTCTTTTACACTTACCCTTGAAATCTAGGTTGCCCTAGACTCTTTTATCTACCAAACCACTACAGCACATATGGCTCTAACGAACCAATCTTCCATATGCTGCGTAAGGTTAACTCTAACCTTTACATTTTCGATTCGATCTCCTTCATCATTCCTAGCTTTAAGACCTAGTGATAAGTCCTAGATTTATTCCCTTGGTTGCTAAACCTTAATTTTTATTAGTTTTTCAGTCCTAGTCTTGAAGCTTCTATTAAGCCAAATAAATGGGAGCTTTAGTCCCCACCAAAACTTTCTAGGGGTCAGATACACGTGGAATCCGGATTCCTAATGGGTCACTGAACAGGAAAAACACGCAATAAGGACGAAGAAAAAGCAGAGCATATCATTTACCACTACGTCTTCTAATGTAAGTAAGTCATACTTTGAAGCAGAAGATATCACTGCCAGCTCACTCGAAGATATAGCCAGGTTTATTAATATTTCAGACATCATGGATGAGCTCTAACCTGAGGCAATGGTTAAAACTGATATTCACTAAAACCACTGTTCTTCCGGGCGGCTTTGGTGCATCCCTGAACTGCGTTAACCTAACTTGAGGATGGAGCCCTTGTTTTTAGAACGCTGCGAAGGTAACTAATAAGATTGTGTCTCAGCTAGTCCAAAAAAAGACCAACTGCAAGTACCCCGAAGGGTACCATCGTCTCTAATCAATGAACTTCTATTCAAATAGTAACTGTGCGTTCAGCAGACCTGGTATTTCATCCTGCTGATCTGCACCACTGACTGTGCTCATTTTTTTGATTATTAATTCTGCGAGCCGCACTTTTGTGCTCGGTACATTGCTTTGCTGATAGTGAGGCAGCGCAGCTTGGCTCTGTACCAATTTGTGCCTAAGCATGTGAAGGCGAATCACGTAGGCCTGCCATCCGCCTGCTCATTCCGGGCACTCGGGTCCTCCATGCGTCCCTACTGTCGCCACCATGCGCATTCGAAAAACGTATCCTTGGCGGCATCATTCATCAGAGGATAATAGTCGCATCCTGGTAATGCTTCACTCTCATGTGGTAGAAATATGCGTTTAACTGCCCGTGTGCGGAGAGGAGCTGTGTGACGTAGTAATTAACCTCACTATGACTTCCCTTCAACCAAAGGCGATGCACGGGTATGAGTCGGTGTATTCATCTACTCATCCCATTGCTGCTGGTAGCATGACAGTATTCTATTCCGAATGGCGCTATTTGGCTTCCAGTGACAGAAATGTCTCCCTACATTCCTGAGCCAGCAACACAAGTCATGTTGCAATCACCATAACGTCTGCAACGGACACTTAGAGGTAAGCGTACTCGATCCGGAGGGACCTGATGCATTATACGGAGGTAAGATCCTGCCTCGACACCGCATAATAAAAAGTTAAATTTGTATTCTTCCCTCAACATTGCGTCCTTCTTCAAGGGTTTTAAGGTGCCATCTCTAGGGCTGATAACCACTTTTCATCACAGTAGTCGGGTTTGAATTGCATTTCGGCATATAAGACACTCAAACAGTTATTGCAGCTACCGGGCTTAAAGAGGTTTTCTCGAGAAAGCTATCACCTTCAAAAATTTTTGGAATGAACTCCTATTTGACCGAACGTTAACGAGTTGGTGAACAAACGTGTGACCGGTGAAAAATATATTCTTAGCCAGCAGCAGTATTTACTTGTTGTTGCAGCATACCTGGATAACTTATATCGGTGCCAGCCTGGGTCCAACGAATTTCCTTGGTAGTACGGACTTTTGAGGATAAATTTGGTGTTGGTGCTGACGGTACGCATTATTTGGCTCACCTTTGATTACCCGTTTTGGGGCCATGAACTGATTCAGGTTGACCCTTTGTACTGCTGAAATGTAAGGCTTTTTTTAATTTAAAATTAAAATCACAAATAGGAGCTCGTAAAAAAAATACTGAAACGCATTCCTAAAAACCTCAGTATCCATGTGTTTTTGCTATAATTTCCAGCACATTTTTGATCAGTGAAAATCGAAATATCCGTGAGTCAAAGCCGCTAAATGTTTAATAAAATTGACCAAAATCGCACCCAGCAGGTGTGCAATTGGAAAACATTATTTTCTCGATAAATCACAAAAACACTTGATTCAAAATTAAACTCATCAAATGTGGGGTTTCGCCTGTTTTCAACTTCATCCAGTACGCGTGTGGTCAAAATCAAATTCACTGCCAGTTAAATGGATTTGAATGTTCAATTAAGGTATCGGCGGCGGTGTTTTAAATGAGATGCAATCAATGCGATGGTTAATTTGATATCTAAATTGATATAGGATTGTGGAAAACATGTTTTTTTTTACTTTTTAGATTGTATCTGTGAGTGTTTACTTCTTTCTGAGTCGATTAATATCAATTAAGTGGGAATTAATTAATTGTGTGATTTATTGTTAGAACTTGATTGCTTGGAGGGAAACATTTGTAAATAACTTGTAGCAAAAAAAAGTAAAAATAGTTCCAAATATGATAGTTAGTAGATATGCTATTCAAACTGCTATAGGGCTTTCCGCATTAGGGAGTTCGAATGAATTGTTCAGTAGAAGACACTTAACTTATTTGTTAAGCAGTATTAAGGAAAATCCTGGAAATCCTCCCTGAAACGGTTATCATTTATCTAACTAGGAGTATATTAAGATAAATGACCGTACATGTGCTGAAAGTGTTTTTGTTCTGATAGCTTTGATCTCACCATCTAGGAAAGGTTATAGTAGGAAATATTGTCATTCATTTTGACCACGATAGCCCTCTGCCAATTACGTTAAGTTTCAATGATCTCCTGAGTGAATATCCTTCAAGTATGTATGTTTTCTGTACTGGATTGCACGAAATAATAATCAATGATGATAGACATTTAACAAACAAAAATCGTCTTATATAAAGGGTCCTTCATTAAGCGCTTCCTATCTTTAAGTTGAAATAAAACAAAGTGTGTGTGAGATGTCATCGACATTTTTCATTCTCTTTGGAATGAGATGCTTTACCCCTCATCGGAAGAAGTGTATCAAACCAAAAGAAAAGGCGTGGTACGACTCGAGCTGTATAGAGGTTGTCAGGGTTAGAGAAATGTTTTTTCGGTCCTATAAGACCAATCCGACGGAGGAAAACTGAAAAAAGTTCAAACGAGCCAGAAATGACTGCAACGTCTTTCTCAAGCGTATGAAATTTCTATACGACCAAAAACTGAGGCAAAAAATACTGCAATGTCCCAAAGGCAGTAAAAATTGTTGGTCATTCGTCAAAAACATTAGAAATTCTGCCTCATCCTCCATCCCAACGCTCATCTACAATGACATTCCAGCTATTAGCTCTTTGGACAAAGCCAATCTGCTTGCTGCACACTTTGCGGCTAGCTCAACACTCCCAGATTGTGCTTTGTCCCCGCCTGCACTTGAGTGCGTTGAATCTACAATGGAACGAATCCATTTTCGCACTCGTGTAGTAGCAAGAGTACTTAAAGATCTCAACATGCATAAATCCGCTGGTCCAGGTGGTATAACTCCCCTTCTTCTTAAGAGGTGTTCTTCTTCGCTGGCAAGACCACTGCGTAAGTGTTTTCATCAATCCTACTTCTTAGGACTCTTTCCGAGCAGATGGAAAACAACATTT
Source organism: Volucella zonaria (assembly GCA_963966105.1). Classification (NCBI taxonomy): domain Eukaryota; kingdom Metazoa; phylum Arthropoda; class Insecta; order Diptera; family Syrphidae; genus Volucella; species Volucella zonaria. The sequence continues at coordinate 350,464,315 of OZ014530.1, forward strand.
GTCCAGCCCGTCCCTAAAAAATGCGAATCTTCTCTCTCCTCCTACAGACCCATTGAACTTACGTCGCTTGTTGCGCAGGTCATCGAAACGCTGATAAACCGTCAGCTTATGAAATATGTCGCATCACGACAACTTCTCAATGACCGGCATTACCGTTTTCGTAGCAACAGTTTCACTGGTGATCTGATGGCATGGCCACTGAACAGTGGAACTAAATCGTACATAAATCTGGCGACAGCAAAATAGTTGCACTTGATATTTCTAAGGCATTTTACAGAGTTTGGCATCAGGCTCTTTTGTCGAAAATGCGTGCTTTTGGGATCGATGACTCTCTTCTTCACTGGATTAGAAATTACCTTTCGGAACGTTCAATTCAAGTGGTCTTGGACGGATTCAAGTCTGATATTCACAAAATAAATGCTGGTGTGCCCCAGGACTCCGTTCTGCCTCCGACACTCTTTTTAATTTTTATTAATGATCTCTTGCCTGCCACTTCTAATCCAATATATTCCTTTGCTGATGACAGCACTCTCTGCTTTTCATACTCGTTCCCGGACTCACGTCCCAGCTCTTCGGCTATAGAACGGGAACGGCAGCGTGTGTTAAGCCCATTAAATTCCGATATTAGCAGCATAACCAATTGGGGAACTTTCAGGAACTATGCTGTCTGCTGTCACTAAAGCGAAATTCAAATATCCAGCCATTATCCATGAATGGCACTTGCATCGTCGAAAGAAACCGATAAACTTTCCATTCTCGGTATGTATGTCAGTGACAACTTACGTTGCAATGACCACGTATTCGATGTCGTCAAAAATTCTGGGAAATGTCTAGGTTTCCTCAAGCGATGTAAGAAATATTTCACCCCCTCTGATTTGGCCACAATATATAAGGCATTCATCCGCCCAAAATTGGAGTACAATGCCCACATCTGTTTGGGTGTTCCCAAAACATCTTTGCACCTGCTAGATAGGATTCCAAACCGTGCGATAAAACTCATAGGTGATCTAATATCAGGCAATCAATTGACACAGACGTAATGTCTCCTATTTCCACCACCAGTGCTCCATTGAAATCGCCAGTAGCATTCCGCCCATTCAAACTTTCAACCATAACACCCGTCTCGCTATGAATGCTCATCAGTATACCGTCAAGCCCATTTTCGGACGTACTCTAAAATATCGTGATTCCATCCTAAGCCGTACAACTCGCTTATGGAATGCCCTGCCGATCTCTGTGTTTCCTGGTCGTTATAACTTACAAACATTTAAAAACAATGTACATCGGTACCTGTCTTTTCTTCCTCCCTAAATTTCCTTGGCCCGCGCTGTGTACGAACATTTTATGGGTACAAAACCCCTTTACCGTGCGCCGATCATAAAAAACAAAAAATTCGTTCCAAAGGCCTACCGATGCCATTATGTATGGAATATAACATCGTTTAAATGTCCGCCGTGGCTTCTATGGGTGACGCACATCCCGAATGTCCAATTTTCCATGATTCTGTCGTATAAATCAGGCTGAATTTGGCCGATGGCATAGGATATGTTGGCTTTGAGGTCCGCTGTGATTTGCGGCTTATTCGCATAGACATGCGACTTCAGAAAACCCCAAAAGAAAAATTCTACCTGGGTCAAATTGCACAATCTCGGTGGCCAGTTCACATCACCTCCACGTGAGATGTCCATGGACTCGAATCGCTCGGTTAGAATTTCCAAGGTGGCGTGAGCTGTGTGGCACGTAGCGCCGTCCTGTTGAAACCACATGTCGTTGGTGTTCATATTATCCAATTCAGCCTAAAAGAAGTTGATAATCATCGACCTATAGCCGTTGACGGTGATGGCCTGGCCAACGTCGCGGTCGTTCTCCAAGAAATATAGATCGATGACGCCGCCAGCCCAAAATCCACACCAAATGGTGACTTTTTCGGGATGCACTGGACGCTCTTGGATCTCATGTGGATTGGTATCGTCCCAAATTCGTCAATTTTGTCTGTTGACGTACCCATTCATCCTGAAATTGGCCTTATCGCTGAAGATGATTTTTCGATGAAAATTAGGGTCAGTTTCCAACTGTTCCAGAGCCCAGTCAGCGAACACACGTCGTGGTCTATGGTCGTTTACCTTCAGCTCCTGAGTCAGTTGGATTTTGTACGGGGGCATGCCGAAGCCACGACGCAAAATTCGCCATATTGTGGCCCGCGAAAGGCCGAGTTTTTGTGAGCGACCCGAAATCGACTGCCTCGGATTCTCCTGCACACTCTTACGGACAGCGGCGATGTTTTCAGCAGGTCTTGCGTTTCGTCGACGTACGGGTGTTGGTTTATCGTTTACTGAACCAATGGACTTAAATTTATCCACCACACTGCGAATAGTCCTCTTGGTAGGACGATTATGGCGAACAGACGAATGGCCCGAATAGAACACCCATATTGATAAAACAAATTTATCTATTGCACGTGTTGTTGAATAAATGACAGCCAATTTGGCAGATGTAGCTTCAACAATATGGCCGCTTTCAACTGTGAAAATTCGGAAGTCCCTATTGGAAGACCCTGTATAAACAGGAACTTTTTTCTAGGCGCTACTGGCCTAAATTCTCTAACCTGCAGCGAGCACACTGATATTTTATGTAACAATTTTGTTTTTGATATTAATATGGTAGAGCAGCCGATCTTGGCATACCTAAACGTCCCACAACTGCAGTCAATAAGGCTGCGAAATACTGCAAGAAAAAATGGCTTCGTTACAGAATCGATTGCTTTCTACAGAATGTTAAACTCTTAAATGGTACCATTAAGGACGAAATCACAGACTTCAGGAACAAGTGTTAGAATGACGACCTTTCTCCTCTTGACATGCTGGCTTTGTTCTGGAAAATTTAAAAAAATTATTCCACCGCTTAAAGTACACCATAAGCTGTTTATTTCCTCAGTGGAGAAATCTAACGTTCTTGTGAATACATACGTTTAGAAAGAGCCACACCATATCTATGTATACATCTAAGCGATGCAAATACTGAGGCTGAAGTTTCTAACACTATTCAGGAACTATCTCAATCACCAGCTGAAAGTTCTTACGTAACTAATATTGCCAAAGTTAAAGAATTGATCAAAAAATTTAAATCAAAAAGTCTGCTCGCCTTAATATTATTAACAATAAATTATTTAAAGCGCTGCCACCTGCTGCAATTTAGTACTTAACTTTTATTTTCAATACTTGTCTCAGGAACTGTTATTTCCCGGACTTCTGGAAAACAGTAAAAGTAATTCCCATCCCGAAACCCGGCAAACCGAAGAATAATCCTGAGAGTTACAGATTCTATTAGTCTTCTTAGCTGTCTGAGTAAGCTTTTAGAAAAAAATATTGAGGAAAAAATTGACCTTCTCGTTAAAGCTAATAATATCCTACCTAACTTTCTGTTCGGTTTTCGTAGTGGTCGATGCATAATCCGCCAAGTTTTGCGCATTAAAAACCACATAGCTAATAAATTCATCGACAAGGAGTCACCGGGACTGGTTCTTTTAAACATCGAAAAGGCCTTTGATGCGGTTGGGCACGATGCCTTCTTAAACTTAAGCTACCTTTACCGCTCATTAGAATTATTCAGAATTTTTTCGTTCGAGATAATATAGGAACTGACAAATCCTCTACTCAGCTAACCCATTATGGCGTACCTCAAGGCTCGGTCCTTGGACACCACATTATTTAATTTGTATGTCTCAGATTAACCCAGTCTTATTGAAAATATTCATTTAGTTATGTTTGCCGATGAAACGGCCATTTTTTTCTTCGGGTGCCTAATTAATAAATGTCTACAACCCTCTGCAAGCAGCTTTTGATAAACTATTAGTAAAGGGTGTTTCTTTTAGAATTATATAGATTCAAAATAAAATAAAATTCTTCAAATTAATGTTAATATCGATCATGTTATATTTTCTTAGTAGATCATTTTATGCCATTAGTGCATAAATATGACATTGGGCATATACGTATCACAGCTAGCTCGAGTGAAGCGCAATCATGAAGTCCAATTTCCGACAACTTTATCGAGCAATTGGGACCGTATATCAGCAATAACACGACGAATGTTGACTTCCAAATCATCCAACGTCTCTGGTTTATCGCCATAGACTAGTGACTTCACATACCCCCAAAGAAAGTAATCTAAAGGTGTGACATCACAGGATCGTGGAGGCCAGTTCATAGGTCCATTACGCGAAATTATGCGCTCAGCAAAAGTTTCCCGCAATAAATTGATGGTGTCGCGCGTCGTGTGGCATGTTGCGCCATGCTGAAACCAAAGCTCTGTCACATCAATGCCATTCAACTGAGGGATTCAAAAGAAAGGAATCATATTTCTACAGCGCTCTCCATTGACGGTAACATACTGGCTGGCATCGTCCTTAAAGAAATATCGGCCGATGATTCCACCAGCCCATAAAGCACACCAAACAGCGAGTTTTAGTGTTATAAGGGCGTCTCGACAAAGGCTTCTGTGTTTTCTCAATTCCAAATTCGGCAATGTTGCTTGTCTACATCTATTTAGCCAAAAATGGGCCTCATCGAAAAACAAAAGTTTGCGCTGAAAATTAGGATCAAGCTCCGAACCTACGACGCGTATAATGGTCACGCGGTTTCCACTCTTGCACAAGTTGGATCTTATAAGCTTCTAAGCCAAGATCTTTTCGTAAAATTTTCCACAAAGTGGATGGGCATAACTTCAATTGCCATGTACGATGGCGAATCGACTCATTCGGATTCTCCTCAACACTGCGCGCTCCACAACGGCAATAACTTCTTCTGTTCGCACTATTTGTCGTCTTTGAGGATGCGCATTATCCACATTCATCGTGTTCCGAATTACTTGCGCACATGGACGATCATGTCGAGCGTAAAATGGACGTAGCGCACGATAAGTTTGGCGAACCGTACCATGGTTTTCAAAATAGTTTGCACAATTTGCATGCATTGTTCTGGCGTTAGTCTATTCATCGTAAAATGGCAAAACGTACTAACCACAAATCAACTTTCAGTTTCAACTCTCAAATTGAAAGTCTGTAGAAACAGTGTTGCCAGTTTAAAAAAAAGAGTCTTCAGTTTCCCTTAATGATTTAATATTTATTAAAATTGTACTATTTTCATTAAATAGTTTTAAAATTATAGTTGTAAAGGAATTGTTGTCCTAAATTACTAAAAAGCTATTCTAGTTGCAAATTCTTAAATTGTAATTATATCGGATTATCTACAATAATAAAAATTTAATTGAATTTAATTAAAAATACGAGGTGCAACGTATATTTTGTTATTTTGTTAACCACTGCTGTGTAGAGTAAGCTAATTAAAATGTCTTCTGCGTCATTGACCTTTAAATGGTTGAAATTGTTTAAAGCTTAGTGATAATCGGTGAAGTATCTATAATGTGTTGGAGACTGGAGAATCTGGAGCAAAAACATACTTGTTCGTCGTCGAAGTGATAGGCTCCTATGTTAGGTCGGTAATGAGTTTTGATATTTTTTTGACAGCGATAGGCAGCGCGCAAATATATTATCAATTTTGGCCCTTCACAAGGCTTCCTAGTTTAGAAGCCTTGGTGATTATTTCCGACTCGAATTTGTTCCTTTCTGCATCTGAAATTGAAAAACTCAGAGGTACGAGTATTTTAACCTTTCGCTCTTCAGTCAATCTCCCGAAGTTTTTGGTTAACCACTTTCATTTCTAATCTTCAATATTGCGTGCAATATAGTTAAATGCAAAATTTGATAGTGTCATAAAACGGTGACCATGGGCCATACTGAAGTGTTGTTCCCGCCTGCACCAGATGTTTTCTGAGACAAATCTTAAAACTGGCATTTATCGCTAGACTAGATGGTCAATCTATCCAGTTCGATTATTGACCGCGCTGAGTAACTTATAGGTTGCAGCAAGGAATAGTCCATGTCGAAGTTAAATTACTTAAAAGTCGACAAACTAAAGACGTGTTATGTTTAATCGTTCGATTGTCATGCCTGTCGATTTGTCAGTTTTGTCCCTTCTAAAATATGAAACCCTACTAAGTAGGGTTTACACATCAAGGTAAGTACTTTTTATTAAACTTGTAAACTATTTTCTTAGTCCTTAATACTAAAATGGTTGTTTCTCCCCAATATTACCAGTACCTTTAGCCGTACGCTACTTATTGGTTGGTATTACTGTGTTGAACTTTAATTTTCATATTGACACTAGAGCTACTATAACGTGGTGCAACAAAAGCCAGCTACGTAAACAATTCACATTTATAAAGAAAGTGACTCTATTATCGATAGTAGACGCCACATCGTTACGGCATAATTATTTTCCTCAGTTTCATCTCTTACTCAAATAAATTGGAAAAATTCAAATTGAACTCTAAGTCACTGAAAGCAGTTTTTTTTTTAAATTATAGACTATTCGGAACTGACTCCCTGATTATATTGGATAAAATACAGAATTACTACTCACCTGTCACCCGTAAACTTTTCATGGATGGATAGATACCCATTAATGTGCACAGGTGCACCCCCTTGAGTATGATCGTGAATTCAAGACATACGTTTCAACAGCCCTTAAGCTGACACTACTGTAGTCAATGCGCCATGTAACTGTACGATAATCGCTGATATTTCACGCCCTATTGCATGAGAATGAGTTCTGATTCATTATTTCTTTCACATAAATAAAATATATGTGGGTATGAGTACTAGCACGTTTGTATCTTTCGTATCTTTTAACATTACTTACGTTAGCGATGTGATTGATTTTATGAAAGACCATGTAATCTTTCTGTAAGGCCAACTGATGTTATGGTGAGACTTTCATCTTCATGCAACAGGTGGTGTATATCTACAAAATCCATTTCAATGGGACTATCTATAGACTATAAACTTCAAATCCAAGCTCATAAATTCACCTATCAAAATTAAATACTTCCATTCGCGATATGTCCTTGTGGTCAAATTAGGTCACGAGAAAGAAAGGGTAGTAGGCAATTGAAGAAATCTAAACCCTTCAACAAAAGGTTTCTGCGACAACATCATCGATTTACTATCGGCCGCTATAGTTAAGATTGCACTCGAAAACAATATTAATGGTATCAGCAATCTGACGGCAGTTTCACAGCGATCCACTTAGAAACGTTAAGATTGCTCCTGCAGACTCATTTTGCCTCAGACTACTGATCCGCATGAGTCTCCTTCCCGTAAACCCACACAACAGCGCTGTTGTAAGCATACGACGCCAAAAATAATATTTTCTTCTGACTCTATCAGATACTATAAAGCTTCAATTATCAATCCCCTTCTTCTGAACGGGTGTTCTTGCTCACTGGAAAAACCACAGTGTAAGCTTTTTCATCAATCCTACTTTTTAGGACTCTTTCTGAGCACATGGAAAACAGCGTTTGTCTAGCCCGTCCTTAAAAAAGACGAATCTTCTTCTTTCTCCTCCTATAGACCCATTGCACTTACGTCCCTTCTTTCAAAGGTCATGAAAACGCTGATAAACCGTCAGCTCATGAAATATCTAGAAACACGAAAACTTCTCAATGACCGATGACTCTCTTCTTCAATGGATTAGAAACTAACTTTCGGAACGATCAATTCAAGTTGTTTTGATTGGTTTCAAGTCTGATGCTTACAAAATAAATGTGTGCCCCAGGGCTCAGTACTGTCTCCGACACTCTTTTTAATTTTCATCAATTATCACTTGTCTGTTACTTCTAATCCAATATATTCCTTTGCTGACGACAGTACTCTTTGCTTTTCATATTCGTTCCCGGACTCACGTCCTGCTCTTCGGCTGAAGAAACGGGAACAGCAGCGTATGTTAAACCCATTAATTCCCGATATTAACAGCATAACCAATTGGGGAACCACCAACCGAGTGGGATGTAATGCTTGATACTAATATCACAAAAACAACCGACGTAATGTCTCGTATCTCACTCTGTTTTATCGCTATTTTCACCAACAGTTCTCCATAGAAATCGCCAGTAGCATTCCGCCCATTCAAATTTTTTACCGTAACACCCGTCTCGCTATGAATCAGTATACCCTCAAGCCCACCTTCGGACGTACTCTAAAATATCGTGATTCGTTCCTAAGCCGTACAACTCACTTATGGAATGTTCTGCCTAGCTCTTTATTTCCTAGCCATTATAACCTTCAAACATTTAAAACCAACGTTCACCGGTACCTCTCTTTCTATCCTCCCTGATTTTCCTTCGCCCGCGCTGTGTGCAATCATTTTAAGGGTGCTTAAATCCCTTGAGCGCGCGTAAATTAGAAAAAAAAGAGTTGTATAGGCAAAAAGCTTGCAGAAATCAATAAGCAAGAAGCTAAAGTCAAACTGCCGTCATTCTAGGAGATAAAAGCAGTTCAAATCGATTGCTCATAACAAAAAAAAAAATAGACCTGTGCTTACAATACCACCATGAGGGCCCACACCGAATTATCAAGGTTACGCCCATCAACGACGTAGTCGGGGGTAGAGCAATACTGGTCTTTTCGTAAAGGCTTTCCGAATAACGCCACTGAAGGTTGCTACATTTCGAACAGTTACATTATGAGCGGCCGGTTATGAGGCCAATGTTGAGTGGAATAAACTGCTTGTAGACTCACCATGAATTAAATGTCGGTAACATGGAAGTCAGGGCCATCCGAACTTCGATCCAGACCTAACTTGAAATAGGGGCTTCATAGTGGGTGCGTCATGGTGGCTGTGGTTTAAGCCAAAATCGCTGGAAGAGTTTTCCACAAGTTAGTTTACCCGATGTGAAGTTGCAAATAAGTACTGGAAGGGTGGAACTTGTGCTCTCAATAAAGGTTTCGACGTTGTATTACCGAAAGATGGTAAGCGATAGCCACGCGCATATCCTGCCCCCTTCAACGTAAGGGCATCCCGTCCTTAAGTTTCCACGAAACACAAAAGACGTTATCGACACCGACAACCCAATAATATTCTATACAACGATTGTATTGTAGAAAAATCTGATCAACGCTATACACTTTCAAAAGATCCTGATGTCAACGGCCTCGACACACTGAAAGCATCACCGAAATCAAGCAGCGTTAGGCGTGGTAAGTTCCTAGATGAGGGATCACAAGGGACCTCGGTTCTCCACGTGCTGTTGGTAGTTGGAACATAAGAATTACAATGGACCAGTTTTGTGTCTGAGTGCTACCGTTCCGAAAAAGTTGTTGCGACTTACAACAACTTTAAAAAAATGTGCAGAGACTAGCCTGTATAGACATTGCGGGGGCAGGTGCGCTGAAAGTACTCCTTAACACTTATGTGCTTAGCAAAAGCGTAATGCCCGGTGAAGACACCGGTTGGAAGCCCACAATCTTCACACCAAGATATACCAAAGATGCCGCTTACATTTAAGAGACGACCAGAACCGTTCGTTTGTTCAGCCTGAAACTTGTGCGCTCATAACGTACGTATATATAAGGCTATATTCACAAGAGACCCCACTGTCAATGGGAGGCTTAGCTAAGGACGCAGGTAGTGTAACCGGGAGTTCAGTTCCTGAGAAGTCCTCCCCTGACCTCATATCACATTATCCCATTATAAAGCGGACACAGAAAATACTTAGTAAACTCAGCGTTCAAAGAAGCCCTGCAATATAGCGATAACCTTGAGGTGAGGGGCTTCAAAAAGCGGCTTGACTACAAACGCAGTTATATTACCTCTATGAATCGTTCCTCTCATCATAGTTCATTGCCATCTGGATTGTGTATCCTACATAGATCGACCGATCGATAGGCGATGCTGCAGTCAGAGGTAGAAATCAGACAACAGTCAGATTATGACCGAAACCAACTTTGGATTCGCAGCAACATTGGTATTGTTTCAGATGGCATGTCCACAAGTTTCAGAATTAAATGACTGTTGGCTAGGAAGGTCTACAAAACGTCAGTGCAAGTCATTCCATTGACCACATTTGGCATATACATATGTACTAGGTGGTGCAAAATTAATCACTCTATCGGAAGATGGTATAATTTTTGCAAAAGACGTCGTACGTCAGCTGCAGTGCGCAAACAGACAAGCAATGGAGCGCTATACTCCGCAAGAGCGTGGAATAATTGTGTCGATGTTTTTGACCAATAATCGGTCGGTGGTGTTAGGGCACTGTGAATTTCGACGTCGATTTCCTAATCGTGTCGCGCCGAGAGAGTGGAACGACAGGAGACCATGCAGGGCGTGGCTGCCACCGGACTGGTCGTTCGGCCGAGAATATCGCGGCTGTGGCTCCCGATATCGCTGAGAACGAAGAAACATCAACAAGACGACGGGCCACGCAATTGGGCATCAGCAAATTATAGTGAAAGACTTACACATGTTCCCGTACAAAGTGCAAACAGGGCATCAGTTAATGCCTCCTGACCATCACTCGCGTGTGAATTACTGTAAAGCCATCCTCAATCTCAACAACGAAGTGGACGATTTTTTGTGAAAATCATCATGAGCGACGACGCACATTTCTGGGGCACTGAAAATCCGCGTGTGATGCACAAAGAGCCATTACATCCACTCAAAGCCAATGTGTGGTGCGGCGTTCACGCTGGAGGAGTGATTGGGCCGTATTTTTTTGAGGACGCCATCGGCAATACGGTCACTGTTACTGACGAACACTACAGGGCCATGATAAACGACTTCTTACAGCCGGAATTGGATGAGCGGTGCAACCGCACACACAGCACGAGCCACAATGGATATTGCGTAGCGTAATCTCCCGTTTTGGCAATTTGGCGTGGCCAGCAAGATCGCTCGGTTTAACCATCCCAGACTTATTTTTTTTAGGGCTACTTGAAGTCGCCGCTGTATGCCAACAAGCGTCAGACAATCGCAGCCCATAAGGAGAATATTCGACAGGAACGCGAACAGTTATTCCCGGAAATCTTGCGGAAAGTCATGGAAAATGTGATAAAACGGGCACAAATGTGTATCAACACTGGCGGCAACCACTTGGCGGCAAGTAGAGATTTTCATCACTCAAAATCAGTTTTTCTTTATTTAGTAAAAAAGTAATTCAAAAACAAAATTGGATGATTAATTTTGTGCCACCTTGCAGGAGGCAGATTTATAGGTGAGCTCTAGAGCAGAGCCAGACGTACGAGGAATAGCTCCTTAACAGCCGAGAGTGTAGTGAAAGTGACGGTATCGTATTTGCGTGATAGTTTATTCCACCAAACAACTAACGCATAAGATTGAATTGATCTTGTCATTCAGAGGACTTTTTTTGGTTGCAAGCCCAATGCCACAATGCCGACATCACTTTTAAGGTTTCATGGTAACATGGTTAGTCAAAAGAGGTTTCCTATTCAGCAGGCACTCAGATCTTTAGCTTTATCGGGAAAACGTCAAGCCTAAATGTTCCAAAAGTGGAAGGTATTTTCTAACGCAAGAATCATTGGTTATGCCTCGGGTACCGCATGTTGACCGCAATCAACATCAGCAACCAAGATGCTGTACATTAGCAATGCTTTAATCTACAAAACAAGAGATTCGTCCACACAGTTTTATCCAACCCTGTTACACATGGCCTTAAAAGTTGCTTTCTCGAAGGTGCCTTTAATGTCAACGAAAATGTCCAAGACGTTCTTCTTTTCCTCAATTGTATGTTCAATTCCGCCTACCGAGCACTGAAGTGCAGTATCACAAGACCTTCCATATTTGTACGCATGTCGCATCTCAGAAAGATGATGCGTTTGCAAAGCAGTATTGCGCCCATGAAAGTTAAGTATTCTTCAGAAGGAGACTGATTAGTCTGAGGTTCTAAGTTTATAATTAGTCGTCTTTTCGGACTTTCGATAAAAAAGCTATACTCACTATTTGCCAGAGAAATTTTTTTTCGGTCCTTCAAGACCAACCCGACAGAGCGAAACCGAAAAAATTTTAAACGAGCCAGTAATGACTGCAACGTCTTTCTTAAGCGTGTGAAATTTCAATACGACCAAAAACTGAGGCAAGAAATACTACAATGTCCCAAAGGTAGTTCGTCGTCCGTCAAAAATATAAGAAATTCTGCCTCATCCTCCATCCCAACGCTCATTTACAATGACATTTCACCTGTCAGGACAAGGCCAATCTGCTTGCTGCACATATCGTGGCCAGCTCTACACTTCCAGATTCTGCTTTGTCTCCGCCTACACTTGAGTGCGTCGAATCTTCAATCGCACAAATCCACTTCGCACTCGTGCAGTTGCAAGATTACTGAGATATCTAAACGTACACAAATCCACTGATCCAGATGGTATATCTCCCCTTCTTCTATGCTGGTAAAACCACTGCGTAAGCTTTTTCATCAATCCTACTCTTTAGGACTCTTTCCGAGCAGATGGAAAACATCATTTGTCCCTAAAAAAGGCGAATCTTCTTCTCTCTCCTCCTACAGGCCCATTGCACTTCCAAGGTCATGGAAGCGTTGATAAATCGTCGTCTTATGAAATATCTCGAAACACGAAAACTTCTTAATGACCGGCAGTACGGTTTTCGTAGCAACAGGTCCACTGGTGATTTAATGGCATGTCTCACCGAAAAGTGGAACCAAAGCGTACATTAATCTGGCGAAAGCAAGATAGTTGCACTTGATATTTCTAAGGCATTTGACAGAGTTTGGCATCAGGTTCGTTTGTCGAAATTGCGTGCTTTTGGGATCGACGACTCTCTGCTTCAATGGATTAGAAATTACCTTTTGAGACGTTTAATTCCAGTTGTCTTGGACGGTTTCAAGCCTGATATTCACAAAATAAATGCTGGTGTGCCCCAGGGCTCCGTTCTGTCTCCGACACTCTTTTTAATTTTCATTAATGATCTCTTGTCTGCTACTTCTAACCCATATATTCCTTTGCTGACGACAGTAGTCTCTGCTTTTCATATTCGTTTCCGAACTCACGTCCCTGCTCTTCGGCTGTAGAACCGGAATGGTAGCGTATGTTAAGCTCATTAAATTCCGATATTAATAGCATAACCAATTGGGGAACTATCAACCGAGTGGAATTTAATGCTTCCAAAACTCAATGCTGTCTGCTATCATTAAAGCGAAATTCAAATACCCAGCCATTATCCATGAATGGCACTTGCATCGTCGAAACCGAAAAACTTTCCATTCTCAGTATGTGTGTCAACGACAACTTACGTTGGAATGACCACATATTCGAAGCCGTCAAAAATGCTGCGAAATATCTAGGTTTCCTCAAGCCCACATATTTTCAGGTGCCCCTAAGACCTCTTTGCACTTGCTAGATAGGATCCAAATTCGTGCGATAAAACTCATAGGTGATGCCAGTATTACACAGTCATTCGACACCCTCGAACACCGGCGTAATGTCTCCTGTCTCACCTTTTTGTATCTCTACTTTTACCACCAGTGCTCCACTGAAATTGCCAGTAGCATTCCGCCTTTCAAATTTTTAACCGTAACACCCGTCTCGCTATAAATGCTCCTCAGTTGATCCTCAAGCCCATCTTCGGACGTACTCTGAAATATCGTGATTCTTTCCTAAGCCGCTTATGTAATGCCCTGCCGAGCTCTTTATTTCCTAGCCAGTATAACTTGCAAACATTTAAAACCAACGCACATCGGTATCCCTCTTTTTTCCCTCCCTAACTTCCTATTGACCGAGCTATGTGCAAACATCTTATGGCTACATAAATTCCTTGGGCGCGCGCCCTTTATAAATAAAAAAGGGGCTCAGTAAGTAGTTTTTTGAAGCATAATCGTAAATATGTTGTCGATACACTCTTCGAATTGCGAATTAACTTCTCACATGCATTTGGGTTTGATACAGCCTTCCTACAAACAAGCCCTATGTGGCTTGCTAAGAAGTTTCCTGGTTTCCTTACGTAGTCGCTGCAGACTTGCATTTCACTATGGTACGGGCGATCTGAAGGAGTTCGGAGTTCTTATTGATAGGGCACATCGATTCAAAGTAAAGGAGGGCACCGCTCTTAACAACTTCCTCTGTCTTCCATGAGCTAATGCCAAGTTTTGCCACACTTATCGAGGTCCTCCTTAAAGCATATTCAATTGGTTTTTCTCCATTTCCTGATCATCAGCAAGGTTGAGACTCTGTGTCGACGTGGAGACCTCCAATAGAATATATTTCAACTCGTAATCTCCTTAGAATACCTTAGAGTACCTATCGTAAGAAATGCTGGTTCGGAATTGTCTAATCGCAGTCATTCCAAATCCATCAGCGCAGACTCCGAAACAACGCAACATGTTCTATGCGCCTGTCTTGCCACTGCCTGTCTCAGGCTTAAGAACCTTCGCAAAGCTTTGACATTACTATCTTATGTAACATGTTCTTTAGATCAGATAATTCCAGACTTCATCCAGTATTTGGCTACTAAGACCATACAGCACAATCTTACATGCAACTAAGGAGATGACAAAGAAGATTCTATGAGATAGAAGTGTTTCCTGAGCTATCTTTCATTCCCTTTTAACCTTGAAAGATTCTAGTTCTTGTGCTTATACCTCAGCTTCCAGATATCATCAAATCGAAACTGACCCATTTTCCAAGCAGTAATTCAAAAAAAGCCAAAAGATACAGCATTTACCGGACACTTATGTATAAAAAATGTAGAAACACACGTGTTTTTAACGTTCATTTAAATACTACAGGTACGTGCTGAGTATCCTAATTAAGTGTAATGAATCAGTATCATATGTGTATAAAATGTGAGCGGTTGGGATACATATTAAAGAGATACAAATTAAAGAGAATGCATTACGGATAATATTCTACAACGTCGTATGGGAAACAAATGACTAATCATCTTGAAATTGTAACTACAACTCGAAAACAAGCGTTGGATGGGATATGTAATACTTTCATCACTCACTTAGGTGGCGTTAGAGTTAAGCAATTCCGGATCGAAATATTTCCCAGATATTGGTCCATGTTGTACCCTTTTTGGGACACCAATAAAAGCTTTAAAAAATCCATTAGCCCAAGAAACAAATCGAAATCTCATTCCAAAACAAAAATACTCACTCCAACTGTCATCTTATTGACTTTTCAACTCTCAACTAGCAATTGTAGGCAAAGCTAAGAGTTTACTGCATCTCAATGTAGCCATGAAAAGTATGAGATACGTTAATTTGTTTGGGCTGTGAGGTACCAAATGGTTTTACGGCTAATAACACTCGAAGCTGTGCCACACTCTGGCGTATACGTAACCCGTAAAGGCATTTTCCAAAAGGTGTTTGCGTCAGATTCAAAAAAAATGTAAGTAATAGCCATAGCTACAGCTACAGCCACAGCCACAGCCACAGCTTCAGCCGTTGCTTCAGCCATACCCATCAAGTTCAGTGTCAAAGCCGAACGTTGTGTGAGGTTAATAGAGTTATACTTCAGATTTTACGAGATGTGCGGCATGCGGTTAATGTATATTTTGGTCACACCATTGCGCAAGATACTTATCGCCACGATTCTGGCTTTTTTTTGTCGGTTTTCTCTTCTTTTTTTTTTTTGTTTTTTGTCATGCTAATGGAAAACCATTTAAATTTATTGCATTTGGAAAATAATTAATTGGAACATAAAAATTTGTAATGTGGTGGTATCTGGTTAAATGAAAAATTGGGGGGCAAGATTGCCTTGCAATGGCCTTATCAATGTGGGGGGTACGTGGGTGGATTAATGCTCCATTTATTGTTCAAACAGAAGGATGGTTGTTATCGCATCAACTTAATACGATTTATGCAGTAGGATTGGAAATTCTGCGGCTTCTAATGTATTGACCAATTCATCAGTTCTCTATGGATCCCCTTCAGTTTGTCCAATTCCAGCCTTCGACATAAATCGCATCGCATAAATTTGTTAAACATTCATTTAGCTATAGACATATTAGTCACTCTCTATTTCGGAAGCGGTGAAGGGATTAACAATGTTTTAAGCATAACTTGGTTGTCCTTGATTTTGATTCCATGACGGTTAGCCGTATATATTGCATGGGCATTTGGAAAACATCACACTCCGTTTAAGAGAAAGATAAATATTTACCTTCAGTGTGCTCATAGAAGACGTACTAAATTGCCAACTACGCCTTGGCAGTTTTTGCTTTGACGCGTTTCAACACTTAATAACACCAAACCACTCACAGATGTTTGACTTCATTGGAGTTTAGTCAATCAGGTCAACTTGCTTGAAAGTTCGACGAAATACAATCGGAGTCAGATGACAAATATTAACAGAGCTTCAGTCGAAGAAGCAAAAGAAGCATCAAACAGAAGCAACAGCTTAATATTAAACAACTATCTGCTTACTTCACAGGTTGGCCGATTTTGGGTTAACCAACGTAAGGTTTATGCTTTATGCCGTGGGCATGGACAGCCTACACACCCGGAAACGGACTTAGGCTGATAGACCTTGCAAGTGAACGAAATATAGTCGCAGCAAGCTCACGTACCTGTATCAACAAGGATATATAACAGACTCCTGATCGAAATAAGTCAGATTGTTTGATGATATGGTAGTGTTCTAGAGGTGCCTACATTGACTCGGACCACTATCTAGTAGTAGCCAAGATACTCGTACGAATGCGAATACCGAAAGCAGCATAGCGCCAAGTACTGTGTGCTGCTTTAACCTCGGCTGGCTGCAATCGCAAGAGTTCGCCAGAGCCTTTCCCGATCTCAGTAGACCTCGTACGGTGTACCAGTATGAATACTGCAAGCAGGTTATCCACAAACTGCTACGACCACAAACAAGAAACCCCTAGTTCGACAATGAATAGCGGAGTACATTTCCAGCCAAACAGGAGGAGTACCGTGCAACACTGCACGCGAGGAAGAAAACCGATTTAAGGGTTGATGTCGACACGTAGCTGTGAGGAGAAAAATGGAACACAAACTTCTACGAAAGAAAAATAAAGAGTTGGACATAGCAAAAGTGAAGAGGTCATGGGATGCTACTGTGGAAATAAAGTTCGCAAAGCTCGTATCAGGACAACACAGCTTGAATCAAAGCCTACAAGAGGACCAAGGAAAATTGTAGTCAAACCACAGCCTGTGCTTCCCATCACAATTGGCCAATAGGATTAAGGGGTTGGTCGTTCCAACCGACTACTGCGGAGTGTAAAATTTCGAAAACGACGAAAATACCACTGGATACAGCATTAGCTCCGGGCATTGATTGCGAAAATGTCCGTCCACCTCACCAAAATGAAATGAAGATATACAGGCGTAAATCTAACAAATCCTGTGGATCCGACAGCTAGCGATGTGCGGCTAAACCCTTTTAAGTTTAGCAAGTGGAAACACAAACCAAAGAATGCGAATTAGCTACGATATAAAACTGCGCGTAACAAATCGGCAGTCACTATTCGAGATGCTAATCAAACCTTTTACGCCTCTAAGTTAAACATATCGCTGCCTCCAAAAAAGCTATGGTACAATCTAGGAAAATTGGGTGTCTTTGGTAGCAATAAAGATGCGAAAAATAATCTCGATGCTGACATGTTTACAATTTTTTCCTTGAAACTGGTAACAGGATTACATCTTTTCTAACTTTGACTCATATCATCAACTATTGTGTTATGACGTCCTCCAAAATTGTACCCGTAGCTAAAAAGGCGAATGCAACAACTCTAGCCGATTTCATGCCAATCAGCTTTCTACCAAGTTTGTCTAAGGTCTTTGAAAAATTCATAGCAATACAAATCCTAACACACATATCCCATCTTTAGCTATTTAACCCAAGCTAGTCTGGTTTCCGGAGGTAACCAAAGCTGTCACACAGCAATGGTTTATGTCTCTGACAAGCGCCTTTGATAAGATCAGTCGTTAAATTTAATTTTGGTGGGGGCGAAAGCCCCCATTTATTCGGCTTAATACAAGCTATAACTTAAAATTAAACTTAAACTAAAACTTAAAACTAAGGTTGGTTATTCTGGTGAAGGAGAACCGATTTGAGGTAGGAAGTGGTGCGGTGGAAGTCAAAGACGCTAGGGTTTGAATTAATTTTTCGTAGCATGCGGGAGATTGGTTCGTTCGCGCCATAGGTGGTGTGGTGGGTTGGGAGATAGAAGAGACGAGGGGTACGTAGATTACGGGGGTTAGTGTTGAGGAAAATGGAATTGTGAAGGGACGTGCATTCAACCTGACCTGAAAGAAGTCGATGAATGAAGAGAAAGTCGGCTGCATCTCTGCGTTCCTCAAGGGTGTTTAGGTTAATAAGGTTGAGACGGTTTTGATAGGGGGCAGAGTAAAAGAATCATCCCAGGGCAAACCTCGAAGAGCGAATCGAAGAAAACGGCGCTGGATGATTTCGATTCTCGAGATATGAACGCGATGATATGGGGACCATACTTGACTGGCGTACTCTAGGAGGGGACGAACAAAGGTAATATAGAGGGACCTGGTCACGTATGGGTTGGTGAATTCTTTGGACCATCGTTTTACAAAACCTAGTGCAGAATTGGCTTTAAGGATTATCCCATCCATATGCAAACGGAAGTTGAGCTCCCTACCACACAAAATGCCGAGGTCGCGAAGAGATTCAACGGAGGAGATAGGTTGGTTGTGGAGAAGGTAGAGTCGGGGAGGAGATTTGAGCCGCTTATGTGAAAAGGTGATGGATTGGCATTTGGTGATATTAAGTTCCAAACAATTTTTGAGGCACCAGATCGAAAAACTATCAAGGTCTTGTTGAAGAAGGAAGGAGTCATGGGGAGAGGAAATGGTTTTGAAAAATTTGGTATCGTCGGCGTAAAGGGAGACGGACGAGTATTTGATGATCCTATCGAGATCATTTATGGTTAATATAAAGAGAAGGGGACCGAGATGGCTACCTTGAGGAACTAAAGAGGTGGCCAAAAATGGAGCGGAGTGGGCTGACCTAAAACGAAAACTGTAAAAACGGTTTTCGAGGTAAGAGGAGATATCCATTTTAACAGTATGGGTTCAAAGCCGAGGGCAGACATTTTGAAGAGTATTAATCGATGAGATATTTTATCGAAGGCTTTGCTAAAATCGGTTGCAACTACATCGACTTCGTTGCCGTTCTCTAGGGCAGAGATGGTAAAGGATACGAATTCAACGAGATTTGTGGTGGTTGACCTACCCCCTAGGAAGCCGTGTTGTCTAGGAGAAATAAGTGATTTGCATTGGAAACTTAGAGCTTCATACAAAATACTTTCGAGGAGTTTGGGTATATGGGAGAGTTTAGCGATTGGACGATAGTTTGTTATTTCGTTCTTTGATCCTTTTTTGTGGATCGGTATTATAAAGGAGGTTTTCCAAACCTGAGGAAATTCGCCTTGTGAAAGGGATAGACGAAAGAGATCAGAAAGGGCAAGGGAAAGAGACGAAGAACATTTTTTAAGAAATATGGCAGGGATGCCATCTGGACCGGGTGTAAATTCGTCATTGAGTTGGTGTAATTTATATTCGATATAGGAGGGGTC
Source organism: Volucella zonaria (assembly GCA_963966105.1). NCBI lineage: Eukaryota > Metazoa > Arthropoda > Insecta > Diptera > Syrphidae > Volucella > Volucella zonaria. Next base: position 350,483,751 of record OZ014530.1, read on the forward strand.
CAAAATGTGAGAGAGAAGTGGGCCGTTGGAGAAGTTCAGTAGGTAACGAAAATAGGATTTATCTGGTACAAAGGAGTCGTTGGTAAAGGATTGTTTAAAGAAGCTGGCAAATAGGTTGGCAATCGTGAGTGGATCGGTTGATGACTTGTTGTTGAAAGAGAGGGAAGGAGGGTAACCATCGGACTTTCTTTTGTAGTTAACAAATTGGTAAAAGGACTTAGGGTCATTTATAAGGTTGACTAGCGCATTGTTAAGGTAACGCTGGTAAAGGCAATCGTAAAGTTCGGTGAAATGAAGATAAGCACCAAGATACTCGTAGTTGGAATAGTCGGCCAAGGATCTGGTACGCAGGAAAACAGCCCATAACTTGTTTCTCTTGTTTCGTAAGGAACGAAGCTTGCGATTATACCAGGGAGGACTAGTAGATGATGTTTTAAGGCGGGAAAACGGAACGTAAAGGCTGAAAGAATTAAATATTTCTTTATAAAAAATGGATAAGGCATCATTTACGCTTAGGTTGTGAAAGTTAAAGGGGGATCTGCTAAGATAGTCACTGATTTTGTGAAAGTTTGCTTTATGAAAGTCGTAGGATGAGAGAGTTGTGGGAGGAGTGGACTGGAGAGAAGAGTTATGAAAAAATGAAAGTAGAAGGGGGGGGGGGGTGGTAGTTGTCGATTGTAGAGAGAGATAGGGGACAAAGTGAGACTGAGGAGTTAATTGAATCTGTTGTGAAAATAAGGTCCAATTGCCTGCCCATATAGTTGGATACACCACTTGGCATAGACTTGAGTCTGTTAAGCGATCTAAGAAGAGACATTCCTTAGCTGACCCGAAATCTGGGATTCAGTGACAGAGCTGTAAGATAGATTTGCAGTTTCTTCTCTGGAAGGATGCAACAAGTCTGAAGAAAAGTTTTCAGCTCTTAAACCTATTTTACAAGGGATACCTCAGGGACTGGTTTTAGGACCGATTTTGTTTATTTGTAAATGACCTACCATATGTTAGCAAAATTCTTTAGAGCACCTCTTCGCAGCTGATGTTCAACTTCATCTGGCCCAACCGATAAAGGATTTGAAAGAACTAAGCTTCCAACTGAATAAGGATCTGAATCGAATACAAAGGTCAGCTTTAAATGCTCTATACTTAAACCCTTTCCTTTCAATTTCCAACAGATCATTAGATCTCAATCTTCTGCCATACCATACCATACTAAAATCTGTGGTATCAATATCAATCCTTGGCTATTCAAAAGTACGGTTAACTATCTCTCCCACTGGTTGTGCGATGCAGCGTTTAGCCACACGGCTCTTACAGACTGAAACAACACCGGAACGAGCAAGTCCTGGAAGGAATCGTACCTCTCGTTCGGCCAAGAACATGGCTGTCGAGAGATGTTGTAGAGGCTTCGATTACATCGAACAAATCTAAGCGTCGGATTGTCATCAAATTTTGACAGGCGGGCTAAAGGAGGTTATACTAAATGATGGTATACTCATTTTGGCTCAGTAGTGCCACCTATCTTCCAATACGAGTACCACGAAAACCATGAACCACTACTTTAAGGCTGCCCATGCTCGCCTTTCATGATTATTGAGTGGCTGTAAAAATTCGTTGTTGGCTATTATCTTCCTTATTTGTGGTTTCAGAATCTTGACGAAGAACTCCTAATTTTATATGCAATGGAAGCATCAATATGTGTTTAGGCGCGACTTTAGGTCACATTTAACTTTATGTTTGCTTATCTCGAACTCGGTTCGGTTAGGCCACTAGATTTGTTAAAGGCTCTGGCTGGTTTTCTACCAACATATGCTAAGTAGGACCCACCATAATAATAATAATAATATATGCCATATAATACTCCAACTATATCAACAGGGAATTACAATAAATCAATATGCCTCCGTGTTGCTAGACTCTTAGAAACCTACACGTCCCTATTTTCTAACCTAACCTTACTATCCTATAGGCACAATCAGCATATATTTTTGAGGCCCGGGCTAACGATAGGATTAAATCCATAAAATAAAGCTTGATTGGGAGCATAGAGCCTTCAGTTTGAGAAGAATGATTTTATGGGAGATTTTGTTAAAGGCCTTTCTACGAGTATATGATAGATAGCGATCATATCAACTTCTTCCCCGTGTTCAATTGCGCACAAAGTGTTTGACACGAATTCGGTAAAGCTTTTAGTTGTAGATCGAGCTTTTAGAAATCCATGTTGATTTTGGGAAAAGATACTCGTAGACTTGCAATGACAAAATATTGGATCATAAATTATACTCGCAAACTGCTTAGGGATACTTGAAAGCTTATTGATGGGTCGAAAGTAAGATATTTTATCCTTGACGCCTTTTTCGTGCCGTGGAATTATGTAGGAATTCTTCCAAATCATGGGAAAGATTCCTTGGGAGATGGAAAGCTGAATCAGAGTTGTAAGGGGTTGAGTTGAATAATTTGCAAATTTTTTCAACAATATTGCAGGCAATCATCAGGTCCAGTAGAGTAGTCATCAGTATGATTTTCTGTTTTCTTACGAGTACTTACTTGTTCTAACGTAAGGATCAATTTTACAAAAAGTAAGGATGTTTAGGTTCTTGGATATGAAAGCCTGGATGCAGAAATCAGCAAAAAGATTCGCAATTACTTGGGGATCGACAGAAGTTGTATCAAAGAGCTTTAGGGAAGATGGGTAGTTATCGGACTTTCTTCTGATGTTTACAAATTGAAAGAAATATTTAGGATCGATGATGAGGCGCCTTCGGTTTAAATAATTATGGTAAAGAGATTGACAAAGTTCAGAGAATTCGATAGAGGCCAGAATGGTAGCAAAGTTAATTAGCATTGGAGCGCGATCTAACATTAGTATACCATTGCTAATTTATTTTATTTTATTCAATTTCCAATTTAATAAAAATGACTAAAATGTACAAAAGTATTATCTACTTACTTATATTATTGCGTTTACTCGAACTTAAAATTTTCATGATGATTTATCTTCTTCCGGAACAATCTTCTTTCTACAATTGCAATCAGCCAGGTAAATACTTTTACGTGTGTTATAAATATAGGTATAAACACATCGATATTTGTGTTTTTCAGTGCACTGAAAATATAGGAAATAAGAAGGACAAATTAGCAGTGTTTTTTTTAAACTAAATCAAAAGAAGATAATAAACAAATTCTGTATATAAAGAAGCCTCTTGGTTGGAATACACCACATGGGTGTATGTCGTAGATCTTTTAAAAACTAGTCAAGCCACAAATACTGGCGGCGTAAAGATCCTTATGCGCTTTCGGCCTTCTGGCATTGCAAGGGGCTGCCGGCAAAACATGGTACCTGCCACCGAGAAGGGTCCTATGGATCTACACGGCTATGATCAGGCCAATTATGTTCTATGCGCTAGTTGTCAGGTGTAACAAGCTCTCACGAAAATAAGTCATTGTTGCTGTTAACAAGACTCCAAAGAGCAGTCTGTCTCGGCTGCATTGGGACTTTCCCTAGCACGCCTGCCTCCGCACTAGACTCACTGATGAATCTCACTCCTCTTGATATTCAAATCATGGGCGGCACTATCAAAGCTATCTTCCGTTTAAAAAGAAGTGGTGGTTGGTATAATATGCATAGGACCCTGAGCGTTGATTGTCTTCTGACTCTGATGTAATGGACATTCCATCTGGTGAAATGTCACCAGAACTCCTGCTGCAGCAAAAAAATACAAAATCGACTTTCCTATTCGCAAGACTGATTTTGGCCAGAATCTGAGCCAATAAAGGAATGTATTCGAGGGCTTCACGGGTGGCTCAAAAACCGATCTAGGATGCGACGCTGGTGTCTTTCTGGAGGACGACAACGTTAGATTCCACTCCTCGTTCGGGAAACTTGCTGTCTGTCTTCCAAACGGAGATACTCATATACATAATCCTGATGACAACGAACTATATTGTTCGATAGAGGTGGCGAGGCATTTGTATCTGTAGCGACAGCCCAGCTGCACTTAGATGCTTGCTGAAACCTCCTACGACTTCCAAGCTAGATAAAGAATGCAATACTACACTGAACGCAGTCAGAAGGCTAAATTCACGAAGTTTTGTCAGCGTTCCAGGTCACAATGGGATCACACGAAATAAAATCGCCGATGAACTTGATAGGCAAGGCTCAGAGGAATGTTGTTCAGGAAGCGAACCTACGGTAGGTTTGTCTGCGCCCTTGGTTAGAGCTGACATTGACAGTTGAGTTTCATATGAGCATAACTGCAGACTAAATGAATGCTTTCCGACGTCTCTAAGAAGTCAGAGTTTTCCTGCTGTCCCTCAGTAGAAAAGACCGGAGGATGCTTATAAGCATCGTGACGGGGCAGTATACTTTTGTTAATCATTTAAATGTACTGGGCATAAGCTTTTTTTTTTTTTTTTTTTCGTGGGAAGGCCTGGAGCCTATAGTAGTGTGAGATTCTTACTCACTAAAAAACACCTCCCTTATGCAAACTACGACTGATTTCACACTCAACAAGCAGTTCTTCTATCGCATTTTATTTTGTTTTTATAAGATATCCTGCAGGCGATTTTCCATTGAAAATTCCTGTGTACTTTAGAAAAATTATGCGCTGCTAATCACCGCGCTAGATCGAGAGGCTTAGTCCTTTTCAGACGGCGCAATATTTTTGTGCTTTCGCGCAAACATTTTAATTTCGTTCTGAACGTTTTGAACTCCTAGGTCTCTGTGGATATCATCGTTTCTAAAGTACCGCGGTGCATTAACAAACTCTGGAAGAACTTTGTTTTGGAAAGTCTGTAAGACGTTAACCTTACTAATTTTGGTACAACCCCAAAGCTGTATACCATATGTCCAGACCGCTTTTAGCACTTGCTTCTATAGCAGCAATTTCTTTTCTAAACTGAGCTTGGAATATTTTCCAAGAAGCCAGTACATGTCCCTATACTTGATCTCACGTTTTTTCTTAACGTGTGCTCCCCATTTAAGTTTAGCGTCGAGTGTCATACCAAGATATTTGGCCTCGTTCGCGAAAGGATTTCGTACTGCGTTGATAAACACCGGTGGATTCTCAATTTTCTTGAGAGTGAAGTTCACGTGGACAGACTTGTTTTCATTAAGCGCGATTTGCCAATTTGTCTTTGTCCAATTGTTAATCAGTGTAAGGGCACGTTGCAACTTGGCAGTTGCTTCTTCGACTGTTTTAGCCGTTGCCAAAATGGCAGTGTCATCAGCAAATGTGGCTAGGACAGTGTCGTCCGTTTGCGGTATATCGCTGGTAAAAAGTAAATATAGCAGAGGGCCAAGTACACTTCCTTGCGGCACCCCCGCCTTTACTGTCCTAAAAGTGGAATATTCGTTTCCGTGTCTCACACGGAAGAGTCGGTCTTCCAGGTATGAACCTAAAATACAAGACAATTGCTTTGGTAGGGCTAATCGAAGTTTATATTTTAGGCCTTCGTGCCATACCCTATCAAAGGCTTGCGAAACGTCAAGGAATGCGCTTGAACAGACTAACTTACACTCGATTGCTCGTTCAATTACATCGATTATTCGATGGTCAACTGTAGAGTGTTGGCTTCTAAAGCCAAATTGATGATCAGACAAGAGGGAATTTGTGTCGGTAATTGGTTTAAGACGATTAAGAAGGATTCGCTCGAAGACCTTCGATGTAATCGGGAGAAGCGATATTGGTCTATATGACTTGACTTCAGTCAGCGGTTTACCGGGTTTCGGAACCATAATAACTTCGGCTACTTTCCACTGGTGCGGTACATACTCTAATCTAATGCTGGCATTTATAAGATAGAGCAGCTTTAGCAAACCTTTTTTCGGCAGCGCTTTAAGTATCTCTCCCGTTATTAAGTCATATCCCGGGCTTTATTGGGCTTAAGCGTGTCTATAACTTGTCTAAGTTCCCTAAGTGTAGCCTTTTCTACTGGAAAGTTTGTCGTCACGTCTAGCGTATTAACATTCTCTGGAAGCACTTCCCCGTCGAATGGTTTAAACGTTTCTGCAAGATGGTCGGCGAAAACATTAGCTTTTTCCTTATCTTCTTTCGCCCAGTCATCGTGGTTTCTTCTTATTGGCGCCACGTGTATTTGGGGCTTTCGAACACTTTTAACGGCTCTCCATATGGAGTAGTTGGTATCCTTTGTCGCTGTGAGTCTTTCAAGGTAGTTATTAATACCTTGATTATTGAAGTCCTTGATCGATTTTTTCAACAAGTTGCAACCACCGGGGTTTCATGCCACTTTTTCCGCGCTCTTCCTTTCTTCCTTATCATTTCTCTGATTTCCGGTGGGTATCTTATACCGACTTTGGGAACTTTGTTCGATTCGCGGGGAGTGTTCTTCCAGGCCGCTTGCTATATGACTTCAACAAAATATTCAACTTCTTTTTCAAGTTGATACGGCGTTCTAAGTGCTACTTTCAACTCAGTATTGTCTACAACGTCTATTCGGAAATCTTCCCAGTGAGTCTTGCTGTTAGTTAATCTGGGTGGTCTTTGTTTCTTAACCAAGGATTCGCACAGTGAGAGGATAACTGGATAATGATCGGAGGAAAGATCGAAGCCCTCTTCAACTTTGACGTACGTAACTAGCGTTTACTCCTTTTCCGGTAAAGAAGTCTATCAGATCGGGTATTTTGGCGACATCCGAGGGCCAGTACGTCGGTTTGCCTTTTGAGTAAAATTGGCAACCACATTCCATACCAGCCCTGTAAAGAGTTTTGCCTTTTTGAGAGATACATCTTGAGCCCCAAAAGGTGTGCTTCGCGTTAAAGTCGCCACCAATAATGGAGATTCCAAGAGAGTTAAATAGGTTAATAAATTCGTGTTTTTCTATTTTGCAGCACGATTGGCAATAGATTGAGGATATATTAAAAGAGTAATTTTTATTTTTAGCGCGCACCACGGTCATTTGAAATTTGCCAAGTTCAATTATTGCTTCCAGAGTATGTTCAATGCAGTCTTTTATGAATAGGGATGACCCGCCTCTTGCGCTTCCCGATGGATGATGAGCGTGGTAGTCGCGGTAACCTTTTAGTTCCACGCACGATTCTGTCACCAGGTGAGTTTCAAAAATTAAACACATGTCAATTACTTTTTCCTGCATGAAAATATTTAGTTCATCAAGCCTTTTCTGTAGCCCGTTGGCATTCCACGCAAGTATATTGAGCTTCTTTGCCATAATTAGCTGCAGAAATTGGCTTCGAACTTTAGAAGCCGTTCGACTATTATCTTATTTATTTTAGTCTGTTCTTCTAGTCTCTCGAGAATTACTGGGAGCAGATTTGAGGCAGGATCCGGTGATGTACAGTTAGTCATGTTTACTCGCGCCGCTATTTGCGCGTAAGTTTTTCCACTTTCCACTTGCGCATTGTTATTTTTGACGTTGATGTTATTGGTGATTTTAGCGTTTGTCACCATTACCTTCTTTAAAGGCTTTGGAGTAGGACCGCTGTTGTTATTTCTCATTCTAGCTGTCCCTGCGTTTTTCAAAGGCTTCGTTTTTGATTGATCACGTAGCTTTGGCAACTTCTTCGCGACTTCGCAACCTCGATAATTAGCTGGATGTTTTCCCTTGCAGTTAATGCATATGGCTGGGGACTCTTTCGCGGCATTGCACTCTCGAGTCAGATGTTTGCCAGCGTATTTTACACAGCGAGGTTCCTTCTGGCAGTAGGCCTGAGTATGGCTGAATCCCTGGCAACGTGTACATTGTGGAATCAGCCTAGAGTTTTTCCGCGGAGGTTCAATTTTGACAACAAGTCCCAAAATTGAATTTATGGCATAAATTCTTTCTAGGCTTTCGGTTTTGTCGAAAGTTAGCCTAAGGAGGGGAAGACCGCGTCTTTTTATCGTCCTCTCGCTTTCAACATTGCGCTGTTTTTGCGCAAGTATATTAACTGCGTCGATTATCTTAAAGTCTTTATTTTTAAGGTAATTTACGATGTTTTCTTTAAGGCAAGAGGGATGCAATCCTCTAGCAACAACGCGTATGGGTCTTTCCGTTTTATTTTCGTACGTATGCCATTGAATCTTCTCGGCATTTAATTTTTGCGAAAGCGAACGGTAGTTGTCTGGATTAAGGATATTAATAGTCCATGTATCCTTATTACGAGATCTTACTTTATAATCGGTTGAGCACAGTGATTTCAGGATTATGTGCAACTTGTTGTAGTCCGAGATGGGCATAAGTGATACAACATCCTGCGACGCTTGCTGTGAAAGTGATGACAATACCGCGGTGGACTACCTCTGCGAATGTACGGCGTATGATGCAAGGGCATCAGGCTGCAGGTACTTGGCATCACGTGGGATGATACAATTTATCACTGAAGTGCTTACTCATCTTTCTTGGAAAGACTGAGAAATTCAATTAAAGCGAACCTACCGGGAGTACAAAGGACTAGTTCTTTATGAGAGTGCTCTGTTCTGACAATTTGAGACTTTTGTAGTGTGCTGGCACTTTATCACAATTACAATTGCTGCGTTATTAGTTAAACACCAGACATGCATTCCAATGCAGTCAGATTAGTGTCCGAAGTATGAAGATGCAGTAAAGTTGTCTTTTGAATTGCGTGCACATACGAATATGTGTAATCAGCCCGCAATTGGGATTAACTTCTCGTTAACTGGCCTTCGTAAAATCTGCCAGGACAAGTAGCAAGATGTGAAAATATTAATCATCTGCCCTGCATGTGTCCAATATAAGCAAAAGCAAGCACAATTTCTCCTTAAACTTTAATTCTCTCTTTCATAAGTTTCAGATAAATATTTTATCCAATTTATCTCTCCTTCTTACATAAAATTATGACTTTTGATTTCTTCAAATAAAGAAAATAAAATCACATGATTTAGGTGACGTCCACATACGTATTCGTACTTGCAAGCGTTCAAAAGTGAGCAGTTAAAAAAGACAATTCATTGCTGCTTCCAAATCGTCGGTCGTCTGATTCAACTTGCGTCAATGACAACGACTACAAAGGAGAAGTGCTTTATCCCAGTTCAAAAGTAGACATTTAATTGCCAATGGTGGCAGTACATATTCTGCAAAAGGTCACCTTACTGCTTCAATAAACAAAGTGACTTGGCAACTTGGAAAAAAATCACCAAGCCAAAATTCAGTGCGAGAACACACTCCATCTATTCGTTTAAATGTTTCTTCAAATACGAAAACGAGTGTCAGTTCTATTGTACGTAAACACTGGATTATTCCAAAACAAAGAGAAGTCAGGTCTATTAGAATGATTCTCCAAAATGCCATTTTGATCCCAATGATTGCGAGTAATAAAGTAGCACGCGAACGTACCAACAAAATGATGCTCATAACTCTATTAGCGTTCTAAACATTATACGGTCCACTACTCGTATTTACTTCACCCCAGACCTCTGGGCTCGTGTGTGAACTTTTATCACATCTACGGATACTTAACTTTAGATGGCACTACTTTACTTGTCATCGTTGGCTGTCAATACATGTCAATTAGATTCGGAGTACGTGCTAACAGTGCCAATGACAAGAATGTGACATGACGTGAAATTTGCAATTCGTTTTGCAGGCATGCGTTCAGGTTTTTCAAGTGTCAGATAGACCGTGAACTCACAATGCATCCACTTGAGAAATAAGAACAAATAAATGTTGCAGATACTCCTGTGAACGGTTAGGGGATAAAATTATTTATTCAGCTGCTTTAGTGTTGAGTCTTTAACCCCGGGCTGCTTCTGCATTCAACTGCTTACTGATTGAGCTATTTTGGTAGTTGAAATAGCCATAATAGAGATCAAGGGTTACGTAGTACATCAGAGCTGGCCTGCTTGTAGCATCGCTACTGGTTCTTCTTACTTTCTGGTGGTTATGAGGGAAAGCTCTGATGGCCTCTTGCGATTGTAGCCATCCGATGTTAAACATTTTCACAGTATTTTAAGGACACCTGTGGTAGTATAATACGATACTTTTCAGTTCTTTAAATTTGGCTTTGATGCGGATAGTTAAAAGGCGTTCGCTTGCATGAAGGAAGCTTGAGACTTTTTGCCTTATTCGCCCTCAAATAGCGAATCATCATCCAAATAAGCGTCATTTTCCTTCTTTGTAGCAATCGCCGTAGGTTTTCTCATACCCCATCCCATTGCACTTCTTGGACTGCGACTTAAGCTTTATAATACTCCAGGACCTCCATGTGCAAACAAGAAGTTTCCAACAGTGGCGAGATACTTAATAACTCCCAAGAGATATTCCAGGACGAAATATAACCGGCCCCCTTTTCGTATATTGAATAGATGTCAAAGTTCAATACCTAAAAAATCGACGCAGATAACCAGTGCTTGAGAAAATCGATGGACTATCACAACTCCGTTCTTTGAATGCAAATTAAATTAGCCATATCCCATACAATCGTTACCATAACTGAAATGCTAAAGACATTCAATCCAAAGCAGTTCACATAATTAAGTGCAAAAAATGTGAAATTGCAACACGCAGTCGCGATGCAATCTCTTACTGGAATTTAAAAAAAAATCTTTCACACTTTCATGGCATGCCATTTGCGCAAAAGTACGTTTTACCCGTATTTGTAAAGTATCTGGTGGTGTGGTGTCTGGAATGGAACAGCTTGCATTGGTCAATATTTTGATATCAGGATGGTACCCCACCATGCATGGCTACCGGAAAACACTGAATTTCGAAAGATCAACTCTCTATAGTCAGAGTTGCCTATCAGTGCATCACGACGAATATCTTTCAGTGGAACGTGTCCTAAATAATTTTCAAAAATGGAAAGTGAGCAGAGTCAAGTAAATGCATTTTGAATCAGTCATAAGCGCTTGACAATGTTGCTGAATTGGCAGTAAATTGGCAAATTGGCTACGAAAAAAAATTATGTGGAAGAAAAAGTTAATTTCTACGGATTTTTGGTATCAACCAGTCAATGACTGCTACTACGATATGAGTACCATTAGCCAGATTGGACAATGGAAAAGGTTTCTGTGTACTGTAAAGCAGGGAACAACTATGGTGTTTGCTGAATAGTGCAGAAGCAGTGCCTATTTGGTTGTGGATTTATCATCGGCATCCCAAAAAATGCATTAATTCGATTGGCTTCAAGCCTTTATTCGCCAATATAAGCCGGATATACGCTCATGCTCCTACAGACGAAAAGGACCACTTTGCAGAAGAATGATTTTACTCTCTCCTCGACCAGACGTATGAGCAATATAGAATAACACTAAGATTGTGATTTCAAAACCAAGTTAGGAAACGATCGCCTTTTTAGCGGCACAACTGAAAGCATAGACTACACGACACCAGCCCTAAAAATGGACTGAGGCGTCAAAGCGAAGTTTTATCATAACTATCAACATTTTGCCGCGTCTCAACATCCTTAAAGAGACCTGATGGTCACTTAATCAAAAATCCGTTGATCAGATTGACACAATAATACGACATGGTATTCTGGATGTAGTTTCGATGAACCAATTTCGACTCAGGCCACTACTTTGGTAGCCATGGTGGGCATGTGAATGTTCCAGATAACAGAATGCCGAAGAAGCCGTCGAACGGCTAAAATAAAGTCTTTTTTTTTATAATTAGCGCACGCTCAAAGGCTTTTAGTGTCCTTAAAATATTTACACACAGCGCGAGCGAAGTTAGGGAGACAAAAAAGAGATATAAAGATGTACATTGGTCTTAAATGTTTGCAAGTTATAATGATTAGGAAAAAAAGAGCTCGGCAGGGCATTCCATAAGTGAGTTGGACGGCTAAGGCTCAATGTGCTTCCGAAAGTGGGCTTGAAAGTACAATGATACGGTTAATGGTTTGAAGGGGCAGAATGCTACTGGCAATTTCAGTAGAGCACCGGAGGTGGAAATAGCGATGGAAAACGGTGAGATAGGAGACATTCCGTCGGTGTTCTAGGTCAATTGACTGGGTGATATTAGCATCATCTATAAGTTTTATCGTATGGTTTTGAATCCCATCTAGTATGTGCAGAGATGTCATAGGAGCACCTGACATGATGTGGGCATTGTACTTCAATTTTGGGCGAATTGATGCCTTATTTATTGACGCCAGATAAGAGCGGGTTAAATATTTCTTACATAGCTTGAGGAAACCTAGACATTTCGCAGCATTTTTGACGATACCGAATTCCAACGTAAATTGTCATTGACGCACATACCGAAAATAAAATGTTTTTCGGTTTCGTCGATTCAAGCAGATAGAATTGTGTCCAATCTGTTGATGGTACCCTAGTTAGTTATGCTGTTTAGAAGTATATCGGCATTTAGCAAGCTTACGAGTAACATACGAGGCTGTTCCCGCTTTACACTCCGGGAACAAATATGAAAAGCAGAGAGTACTGTCGTCAGCGAAGGAATATATTGGATTAGAAGTAGCAGACATGAGATCATTGATGAAAATTAAAAAAAGTGTCGGAGACAGAACGGAGTCCTGAGGCACACCAGCATTTATTTTCTGAATATTTTCTGCCAACGTGGAAGAATACGTCTTCAGAAGAAGGGGAGGTATACAATCTAGAGCAGCTGATTTTTGTATGTTTAGATCTTTCAGTAATCTTGCTACTACGCGCGTGCGAAATTGGATGCGTGATATTGAAGATTAGACGCACTCAAATGTAGGCGAAAACAAAGCACAATCTGGAGGTGTTGGGATGGAGATGAGGCAAAATTTTTGATGTTTTTGACGGAAGACCAAAAATTGTCAGTGCCTTTGGAACATTACAGTAGTGATTGTATTGAAATTTCGCACGCTTAAGAAAAGCATTGCAGTCATTTATGGCACGCTTAAATTTTTTTCCACTTTTCCTCTGTCAGGTTGCTCTTGTAGGACTGAAACATTTCCCTAACCCTGATAGCCCCTTTACAGCTCGAGTCGTAAGATGCCTTTTCTTTTGGTTTGGTACTCTTCATCCGATCAGGGATAAAGCATCTCATTCCAAAGAGAATAATTTCTGTGAATATGTCAGCAGCGGCATCCACGTCGTAATCGAGGATACATAACAATCAATTCAAATGCCTATGGAAGCTATTAGGTCCGATCCAACTGGCTTTCTCGTATTGACATACAGTTCCTTTAGGAATCCTTTTCCAAACTGTGGGGTCGGTGTACGAGAAATTAGCTGATATTGCACAACGGTCCAACCAGCGTAGAGGGGAAAACACTTATCAGAGCGTGAGGTTAAAAACAAGTCCAGGGTATTGACGGTGTGACAACCGCGGTGTGATAAAGCTGGGTAAAGTGATTCTCCGCAACGAAGTTCTCAACACACCGTCCTTAGGGTAGTGTCTGTCTAGAATGTCGAAGCCAACAGAAATTGTGTATGCTAAAAATCTCCCGAAAAACGATTTCAGTATGAGGATACAGGAATACAACTCTTTGAATCGAGTCAAATAGCGCATCAGACTGGTTAAAGTTGAATGTGCTGTCCAGTTTGGACCTTCTGTAAACCAAGCAGTAGTGGATAATTTGTTTACGGAGGTAGAATTTAGCCACATATAATTGAGGTCCGGATTGGAACAGGGATTACATTGTGGTGGAGTTTGGAAAGCTATAGAAATGAATAAAAGCACTAGTTCTTATCTAGGTAGCTAGACATCTGAGTGATCTGAGAGATGTTGGTGGGGATGTTAAGAGGCCCCCTGTCCAATTATCAGGGCTTCGCCCATCAATGACGTTGTCTAATAAAAAGCGGGGGTAGAGCAAAACACTAATCTTATCGTAATGGTTTTCAGATGACGCCATCGAAGGTTGCTACGATTTGATCAGTTACCACTTGCGAGTCATAGGTCCTGTTGGCGGCAGCACCACTTGTAGTCCCTATTAGGACTAAATTACGGTGCCATGGGAGTCAGGGGTCCTCCAGATCTCGGTACGGGCCCGACTTGTTTATGGGAGCGTCATGCTGGCTGTAGTTTAAACTCAAATTCGCGGGAAGGGTCTTCCTATTAGGTTGAATCAATGTAGAGTTGCTATAAGTACAGTAAGAGGTTTTAGGTCGGCCTCTACCAATACTAAGGATGGAACTCGTGCCTCCAACACAAGTTCTGTTTTGGTATTATTTACTAATGTAGGTAAGCGATGGTAAGGCGTATCCTTGCTCCCATAGATGTATGGGCACCCCGTTGACTTAAGTCTACACCACAGGCGTCTAACACGACAGGCGTCTAACACGACAAGTGTCCAACACTTAATATGTCTTGCGAGCCTTGTGCATTTTCTGAATGAATCTCCGAAGACCTTTCAAGAAGTCTTATCCTGCCAGTTAGAAGACCAGTTGTGACATTGTCAGTAGGTCAGTAGAGACGACATATCTGATGTGATCAGGTTGATAAAGCTGCCAAATGCATGCAGTAAAACAACACATACAACGTGGCGCTGCAAAGAGTAACGTTAGCTGCTCCTGTAATCCATGAGCAAAGGGTATGGATTGAATATTTTCTTCTCAGAGGTGCTTATGCAGAAATGATGTTGCAAATTCTGCCTAAAAATTATGAAAAGAATTTTTCTAGGGTGTAAATACCGAACAGAGGCTTACGGCTAAGATCTCCAACTTTCGGCTGTCAAGCAGAGTGAAGCGTTTAACATGGACAACGGTTGACAACAACTACTTTCACCCGGCAAAGAGGAGATCTGGAGGAAGGCCCTGGCAAACTCGTCCGACGCAAGCATGGACGAGCTTTTGAATGAGCAGAACGCTACTGGAAAACAGATCGAAAGCATCTGTAACAACTTCACCAAGGACAAAGCGAATCGATGGAATCGGGCGTTTCTGGTGCAGAGGATGAACACCCTTCATATGGATTGGAGCCAATTCAAGAGCCGACACGGTCAGCTCGAGAAGAAAAACGACGGTCATCCCAAGGAGGAATATTTCAAGACGGAATATTTTGAGAATATAGCAGCATTATACTCAAAGTATTCGGAGAATATGCTAACTGCCTTGACATCCACGCAGTCGAGGAAAAAGACGCCCGAACCAATAGTAGGCTCAGAATTGATTAGACACCAGCGTTAAGGCGATGAGACGGCTTGCCCAATAAGCAGCATCACCAGATGCAGAACATCAACCAAAGGCTTTCTACGTAAAGCAACTAGAGACTTTAAACAAATACTGGGCTATCATTGCTCAAGGTCACCAAGATATCATGAATCAAGAGTCTACTAACGACTATCAGGAGGAGGATTACTTTGCTGCAGTATCTAAAGGCCTCCATCCGCCTACAGGATGCAATGGACCAACTCAAGGGTAGCAGCACCGAAGCAGTAGGAAAGGTAAAGCTACCAAGAATCACCCTACCAACCTTTGATGGACAAGTGGACAGAGTTCTAGGATCTTTTTAATGAAATAATCCACAACCGGGCCATAAACGGGGCGTAGAACCTGCATGGGGAACCCAGTAAGCTTCTATAGCATTTGGCTACAACGAACCACAATTACCAAGCAGCATGGGCTAGTAGACCGATGCGAACAAACAGTTGATTGTCACATCATTATTGAACAACCTGTGTCAGCAAAATTTCATAACTCACGAGACCGCTGGAGCAGTAAAGCGCTTATTAGACACAACAAGGGAATGTCTAGCAGTCATATCGAACCTTGGGATCGATGTCAGCAACTGGGATCCGTTAGTACTACATTTAATTGTTCAAATGCTAGACAAGGAATGTCATAGACTATACGAACAGTCCCTCAAATCTTGTAAGGAACTCCAAAGCCTATCCGACTCTTATGAGTTTCTGACTTCACGATACCAAACGTTAGAAGCGATCAATACAAAGAGCGACCGGCCACGACAATCGAACCTGATGACGTCGACTTTCCAAAAATGTGTAGTATGTCATACCAATCGACACACACTTCTTGCCTGAAGGCAGTTCGCCCAGAAAAAGTATAACGCACGATGCCAGATAGTGAAACAACTGGACTTATGTTTTAACTGACTTCAAAGGGGACACAGAAGCAAGACCCAATATTGCAAACGTTGCAATAGTCGTCACCATACGATGATTCATCCAGAAGCTGTGCCGAATAAGTCAAACAATAGAGTGCTTAAAGCCAATATCGCACCAAAGGGAGATCAACTTGGCGACAGCAGCGATAGACGTGGTTAACGCCCATGGAACCTCAATGGCATGTCTTACCACTTTGGATTCGGGATCTCAGCTGCACTTCATCTCCGAAAAGATTTGTCAGCAACTCGGACTACCAAGGTCAAAAATTAATGTACCCATCGCGGGAATTGGTGGCACGAGCCGACGGCGTACTTGGAAACCGATGGATGGAACATACCACTTCACATGACATTAGCAGATCCTGAGTTCCAACGACCCCAAACTCATATTACCAGGACAAACAAAGATTGGACCCTCATTACCTGCACTACAAAATACGCACTTAGGGTGGATAGTAGCAGGGAGAGCCAACACGGGTAGACGGGGACCTGCAACATCGCCACCAAACATTCAAGCAGCTCTTTGTAGAAACAAATCGAGAAATTCTGGTTTCTAGAAAACCACATCGAGGAGAATACGCTAACGTCGCAAGAGGAAGTAGAATATGAAATCATTTTCCAAGACACCACTAGACGGAACCATTCCAGCCATACCATTCAGGTGGGATCCAGAAGCTGTAGGGCACTCCGAAGCTAGTTTCTCGCCCTAAAGAAAAGAATGGGAATGGCATTTCCAATGTCCTGGGACCTGGGTTATGTTGAAATGTCGTCTCTTATCTTTTCTTACTTATCTTATCTTACTACCGGTAACCGTGTGTACTTTACTGCTCCTAAATAATAGCTGGCATAATTTCAACATCTCTGCGAAACCTGGTAATCGTAGTCATAAATCTGGAAATACTTTTAGCCTCTTAATAACCACATATTCTAGCGCTTAAAGACCGTTTTTTTGGTCACAGAGAATTCCAAATCTCTGCAATTATTTCACTCTGCTCGCAAAAGTTACGTATGCAATGAACTCTAATCAGCCCGGAATTAGCAAGGCTTTTGCTAATTATACAAAAAGGTGAAGTCTTGCAAATAGTGTTCGGCTAATTGCAGCTAATCCATGATAGATTTCTCCGAAAGTTATTGCATGTTCCTAGATAGATATGCTTGTGATCCAAATGCTCGTTATACGTGATTTCTTAGAACCAATCAACCCCACATGAACTCGTACACAATTTGCTTGCAAAAGACTTGCTATTAATACTCAGAGGTAAATAAATGTACAAGAATATCATTTGGGGATGCATTCACTGAGTTCACTGAAGCTCAAATAAACACATCCGAAAGCTTTAAATAATTAATTTCCCAAAACTGAATGCATAATGCATCTGTTATTGACGTAGCTTAAAATGACTTAAATAGAATAAAAACGATTTCGTATTATTTCAAAAGATACTAAAGAATTCAAAAGACTTAAATCAATATTCTCAAAATGACTTCATGGCTTTTCAGCATGGCCGTAGCTACAGATGCAATTACTTCGCCCCCTTCGCCGGCTCTTCACAATATAGTTCGTTGCCATCAGGATTGCGTAAATCTCCGCTTGGATGACAAACGCAAGTCCTAACGAAGAGTGAAATCTAACGTGGTCGTCCTCCAGAAAGACATAAGCGCCGCACCCTAAACCGAGCTTAGACCCATCCGAGAAGACCCGACTACATTCCCTTCCTGGCTCAGATTCAGGCCGAAACCATTTTTGAGTACAGAGAAATTCGGTATCGTATTTTTTCCCCAACAGGAGTTCTAGAGTCATTGCATCAGACAACATGTCCATAAAACCAGAATCAAATGACATCAAGGTCATCAGAACTCCAGTGCGTATTGTACCAAAGACCACTTCTCTTGAAACGGAAGATGACTTTGAGGGTCCAGCCCGTGATATGAATATCAAGGGAAGGCACTTTCATTGATGACAGACCGTTCTTTGAAGTTTTGTTAACAGGAGCAGTGACGCATGTTTGTGTGTGCTACATAACTAACGCAATGGATATATGTTAGTTGGCCTTATCATACCCGTGTAGACCAAAGGACGTTTCTCGGGGTCAGGTTCCATGATTTTCCCGCGAGAAGACCGATAGCGCCTAATAGGCTTTCTACGTAAATTACTTAGTCCAGAGAAGTTTGCTATCCATGATAACACCCAAATGTTTAGCTTCGTTGGAGAATTGAAGCGATGCCTTTACTCACTAGAAGAGCCTGACCAGTCAGTTTCCTCGTTCTCGTAAATAGAACAACCTACATTTTCAGAGGATTGACTGAAATTTCATTTCTAGTGCACCAACCGCCGTTCACGTATAAGCCTGTCTCATAATCTCTGATGTTTTAACGTAAACCACCTGTCGTGAGACTTATGTTTATGGGATGCCCGTCCATCCCTGGAAGCAAGGATACGCCTTGCCATCGCTCTGCCGCTTTCCTGAGATACCAAAGCAGAACTTGTGTTGGAGGCACAAGTTCCACGCTTGGTATGGATCGAGGCTGATCTAAAACCTCTCACTGTTCTTAGGGTCACAGCACCCAGTACTTATTGCGACCCTACATTGGGTCTAACGAACAGGAAGACCCTTCCCGCGACTTTGGGTTTAAGCCACAGCCACCATGACGCTCCCACAATGGGGCCTATCTCAACACGTCAGGCCCGGACCAGAATTCGGGGGCTCCTGACTACCATGGTACTGCGATTTAAGTCCTTTTAGGGACTACTGGTGATCCTGCCGCCAACAAGACCTATGATCGGCAACAGTAATATGCTCTGCCCCCGCTTTTTATTAGACAATGTCATTGATGGGCGAAGCCTTGGTAATTGGGCGGAGGTCCGTACGATCTAAAAGACAGTACAGCTACATCTGGCCGTATGCTTGTTCATAGACGTCAGAACTATTGGGCCCGTAGAGCAAAGAGTCGACCAATATGCGCTAAAGCAGTAGAGATAGAAAATCAACTCGCCCACTATCCCTGCCTACTACCACCATCACATATTGGCCGCATTCAGCATCCACTTACAGTGTATTCAACTGCATTGCTTTTATCCACAAAACTAATGATTCGTCTACGCC
This sequence comes from Volucella zonaria, assembly GCA_963966105.1. Classification (NCBI taxonomy): domain Eukaryota; kingdom Metazoa; phylum Arthropoda; class Insecta; order Diptera; family Syrphidae; genus Volucella; species Volucella zonaria. The sequence continues at coordinate 350,502,821 of OZ014530.1, forward strand.
GTGTTTTCTGGCCGACTTACACTTGCTGTCAAAAATGGAGTTGTCGAAAACGCCCTCAACGTCGATGAAAATCTCCGGCGCGTATTTTGAAGCGCACTCTCTTAGGATTTTTCCCGTTGGTAAGCATGTTGCATCTTACCCAGAGCATGCATTCGCAAAGCAGTTTTGCGGATAAAGAGCTCGATTGGTCTTTTCATGCTCTACAACATAAAGAAAGTCAGATTTCTAGGTATGAAGCTCTTGCCGAGCCTGTACCCCTCTTTTCTCATTTTCGCTATAAAGGCTACATTCTCTGTTCGCCAGGGTTTCGGTATGTATACCAGTGCCAGACTAGCAGTGAAGATTTTCTTCCGAGTTACCACCAACTGGCCTATACCTTTTCGAAACATAACTGGGTTTATGCCATTTGGTTCAAGGTGACTTTTTATTTTTATAAGTAGCCCACACTCACGGGGTTACTATACCCTTAAAGTGTTTGCACACAGCGCGGAGAAGAAAAGTTAACGATGGAAAATTGGTCTTAAATGTTTGTAATTTATAATGACTAGGCTACAAAGAGCTCGGTAAGGCATTCCATAAACGAGTTAGGAAACAATCGCGATATTTCAGACTACGTCCGTGTTGTGTTCAACCACAACAATGCGTTAGAATACACATGGCTGTTTATTGACTTGACTTCCCCCCACCAGTGGCAAGGGGTCAAAATAATAAATTGAGTCAAACATTGATTGGTCCTTCGAGCCGGGTTTGCCCTTCCTGTGCGCTACATTATAACGTGATCGTCCCAACACAACGTAGAAGTCCAAACCATAGATACCGATAGATGAATCGTATTTGATATGATTGCGTATTGAGTGGGCTGATGCGCATTCATAGTGAGACGGGCGTAACCGTTGGAAGTTTGAAGGGGCGACTGAATAAGGTGGCAAAGAGACATTCCGTCGGTGCCCACGGTTGTCAATTAACTGGATGATATAAGCATCACCTATGGGTTTTACCGGACGGTTTTGAATCCTATATAACAGATGCAGATAAGTTTTAGGAGCACCAGACTTGATGTGGGTATTGTACTCCGATTTTGGGCGGATGAATGACTTACATATTGAAGCGACATCAAAGGCATTCTTGAGGAAAACGTAGGTTTTTGGCGATATTAAATATGTGGTTATTCGAACGTAAGTTGTCATTGACACACATACCGAGAATGGAAAGTTTTTCGGTTTCGATGATGCAAGTGCCAATCACGGATGGCGGGGTGTTTAAATTTCGCTTTAACGACAGTGGACATCATTGTGTTTTGGAAGCATTAAATTCTACCCTGTTAGTGGTTCCACTATTAGTTATGCTGTTACTATCGGAATTTAATGAGCTTAACATACGCTGCCATTCCCGTTCTATAACCGAAGAGCAGGGACGTGAGTCCGGTAACGAAAAGCACAGAGTACTGTGGAATATATTGGATTAAAAGTAGCAGACAAGAGATCATTGATGAAAATTGAAAAGAGTATCAGAGACAGAATGGAGCCCTGGGGCACACCAGCATTTACAGTATTTTGTGAATATCAGGCTTGAAACCGTCCAAGACAACTTGAATTGTATGTTCCGAAAGATAATTTTCAGTCCATTGAAAAACAGATTCGTAGATGTTAAATGCACGTATTTTTGGCAAAAGAAACTGATGCCAAACTCTCTCAAGACTCACTTTTTTATGAACTGGCTGGACAAATGCTGTTTTCCATTTGCCCGGAAATAGTCCTCAAGAGTAGGATTGATGATGAAAAGGCTTACGCAATGGTTTTGTCAACGAGAAAGCATCAGCATGTTCAATGGCCTCATCCGTCGTCACAACTAATGAGACATACCGGCTATAGCTCACTAGCAGCTTCGTTAATAGGAGTTAGTTATGAGCTGGTTCTGATTAGGTTGCTTAAAAACGAAATTCCAACCAAAAAACGGAGAGTCTCTGCTTTCAACTCAGTGTAAGATTAAGTTAGTTTAGGTTAAACAGGGATATGATGGATATGCCATCACACCAGCCACCAAAATGAGCTCATCACGATCCCTGTGAAACCAGTTGAATTTCCCTTCAAATGGCAAAACAATAAACATTCGCCCTGGTAAAACACCCAATTTCCCTGCAAAAGCCAACAAGGCCTTTGAAGCTCGTGCCATCTATTTCCTCTAGGCTTTCGAAAAAGTATTTCCCTAAAAATGATCTTCGACTACGCCTCTCATTCCCACAGAATGTGTGTTATGTCCTCAACAGCTTGCAGATCACCGCAGAATCTACAAATATCCATAACTGACAATTTGAATCTCTTTGCGTATGGTCGCAGGAGACAGTGCCCTGTTAGGATTCCTATTACTGTCCTAAGTTTATCCCTGTTCAATATTATTAACTTCCTAGATCTTTTGCCGTCAAAAAGCAGTCAAAGAGCCTTCAAGACTTGACCACATTAGGTTGGCTGTCTTCGTGATTTCTTCTTCGATAGTGTCCCTCAATATGCAAAGGGGTGGTTTGATGTTGGCAACCTCACTACTTTCGAGTAGCCCTTGTTCATCTTCTTTAAACCCCAGTGTCCTGGCACTTAGTGCCTTGAGCACTGTGCGACAGCCCCTGGCTTTATCAGATATCTCTTTCGGATACGTATCTCATCTGCATTAGCTCAGCCGCCCTAAGGACAGTTTGAACCTCTGATTGGAAGACACTCTTAGTCCTGAGTCTTCTGAGAAGAAACCAAAACTTGTTCCTTCCTCTGTTTTTGAGTCATCTATGAAACTTTCAATTTCACTTGGCCTGATTATTGCATTTTTTCCCCAGTCCTTCCTCTCCGGGTATATACTATTCGGGAAGTAACCCAGATTAGTGAGTCTTATCGCACTGTTGCCAGCAAGTTTTTTGATCTGTAAATCAACATGTAAAAAGGTGTCCAATGCTGTCGTCGGGCTGGTACAGAACGCACCTGTAATGGCTATGGAAGCCGTTCTTTGAACCGCCGCTAATTTTCTGTAGACCGTTTTCTCGTTTGTTGCTTTCCATCATACTAGTGCGCCGTATGTAAGTATGGGTCTTAGCACCACCGTATGCAGACTGTACACCAAATTTTTCCTACTGTTCTTTTGTACATAAAAAGAGCGTTATGTGCATTTTTGCTCTTTCCGCTTCATTAAGATTCCAATTCAGTGTAGGTGCCACCCGATTTTCTGAGTGATTCAAGCCTGGTTGATTTTCTCCATTTGAAAGCTTTGTCTAACCTACTTCCGAATTAACTTTAATCTGTAAAGCCTCCAGTCTTCTTCCAAATTAGTCTTAAGTGACTTGTTTGGAAGTTATCTGATTTCACTTCTGGATTCCATCAACGATCTGCTGGATTGTTTTCTGACAGGACGTTAAGTGTTGCTACTCGTATTTCCTCCTGCTCAACACTTGCGTTAAAAAATTGTTAAGTCCAGTCCGGTTGGACGTAGCCGATGGCTACCAATACGAGGTAAAATAAACGCAGTCAATGTGTGTTCTCAGTTACAGTACCGTTGATCACTAGATTGACGTCAGTCATTGCCTACTCTATCGTCCAATGTCCAACAACTTTCTATGGCGGTCATAGTAAAAGTGACGATATAATAGAAATGCTACTCCTATGTGACTGTCCGGCTTAAGAGTTGACTATCTGCCCTGCGTAGAAACATTTCTTAAGGCCACTTCCAACAACCTGCTATGATCACAATAAGGTTACAATTGCCTTTCTAGAACCAATGCTTGCTGAAAGTTAAAGCTGCTGATTGCGTCACGTGGTGCATAAAGCCTAAGTCCAATTACCTAAGTCCACCAGGAGGAGATCAGTCATGGGTCATGAGTTTTACGAGGAACTCCTGCCTACATATGGTACTCGAACATTGGTAAAAGCATCACAGCTGCACTACGAGTAGATGGCGTCTGGCAGATATTTAGAAATTTTAGACATTCACTCTGTCAAAAATGCGTAATTTAGTTACTATAAATGTCAATGGATTAAAAGCTAGAATTTCCTTCTCAGTTTAAAATCCTTTTATTTCCTTCGAGCCTGAAAGTCCCAAATTAAATTTAAAATCATGATAAAAACAAAAAACCAACAATAAACGATGACAGCTCTACATTAAAAGTTTAACCCCTATTGTCAGTGGGTCTTGTTCTAAATTTAAATTGCTCGATGCTAATGTTAATGATGGGAGACATAACAAATTCGTCTAAAATAAAACAATTATCAAATTGTCGTCCGTACGTCTATTAAAAAACACTTTTTTTTTTTTATAAAATTTGTTTAATTTTGGCTTTGCGTCAAATGAAGCGATTGACTAATCCCAAAGTGCGTCAAAGGTCAAACGACTTCCTTGTGACTAATTGAAGTCACATTTAAATAAGCCAAATTGCACCTATCAGTACGAGTACTCGTAGACCAACAAAGACCTCACACCAACAATTAATTAGGATCGCGTGTTAAACAAATAAAATTGACATTTGATGTTTGATGTTTAGTGTGATAACTCATTGATCTATGGACTGTAACTGACATTCCGCTGTTGACGGTAATGAGATGCAAACCACAGATGTATATCATCTCGTGGATATCCACACTCTTGCAACAAGATCACCAATAAACACCTGTACCTGCTTAAACTGTATCATTTGATAAATCGTTTGTCGAACAGGTTTATAATCAAATCCATCCACTGACAGTTGAATGGACGTTATGTATTTTAGCTCTTTTGGTAGACAACAATGCTACGACTGTCTATCCAATAACTACATCGAAGTGACCCCAAGTTGCTGCCGCCACGACCACCAGACTGATGTGATCTCGTCTACTGTCCATTATCGCTGCTGCTACTCATAGACGTATCGTTGTCGTACGAGTACGAGTACGAGTTACTCGTTTGTAGGTTGCATAAGTTTCTGGGCTTATGTGTCGCAATGTCATAATGACAGCTTCTTGTTTTGCTGTTCGACTTTGAATTTCATTGATTAAAAAGTCCGCTACAATTATGGACCAATGTCTTAATCAATATGGTGTTTTGACGAGCTATTTGTAAGAGCCGGTTGTGATTAATTTAAATATGAACTCGTCCAGGTAGCGACAGGCCTACCTGGAAAGACGCCATGCTGGCCATGTTATTTGGTTTTTGTTTTTGTTTTTTTTTTTTTTTTTGGAAACTGTCATAAGCCATTCGAGGCCTTCCTTTAATTGCTGGTAGTTTGGTAGATTGACATTTAAGTTCAGATGCATTTCAACATTTGCATTTGTTTTATAACATCACGAATTAGGAAGCCCCGATTGAATTTCTCTTCCTACTTTGGCTGCATACAGCAACTGAAGTTCTCTTTTTTTTTTTTAATAAATCATACGATTCAGTGGAACCTGTTTGAGGTTTTTCCAATCGATGAAGATCGATGACACTAGCGGGTATTATATAATCCATGCTGCTGGAGAGGAGGATTCCACATTCATAGGAGTATGTTGGAATACAAGTGTAAGATACGTTAGACGCTAGACAGACTGATCCGTCAAAAATGAAAATGATTTATATGAAAGGGTATGCTATCTGTGGCCTATCGTTTCCGAGCAATCTTTCCAAAGCAAATGGAATTTCTACAGCATGTAGCGATTGATGCAAAGCAGTTCTCTACTTAGTATTACTAATATGTAGATGTCCAAAGATGGACCACTACATGTGTAGTTGCAGCGGAGATATCTCGAGGGGTATCTCTAGCGCTACAGGAACGGAGAATTTACGTCCAACAGCTGTATCAAGACCCTTACATATGATCGGTTTCTTCCGACGAAGCATATATGCCAAACAACTATATAGAGGAACGATTGTGAGGGGGGAAGAATATCGGCTTCTATTGGAAAGAGCATTAGAATCGCGCGATCAAGTATTAACTGGAGTCTGGACTAACATTCAGAAGTCTTACCAAAAACACAAGTGAATAAGACCCGAATAGGAACCTCTGGAGATGAGGCAGGGTATACTAGTAGAGTCACTATCGTTGCTGAGGTTATGGGAAATTTATTTCTTCAAACGTGGACTGCCTAAACTCCGCTGTCAAGAATAATAGACAATTCAACTTAAGCCACGAAACCCATGATTTGCACATTGCCAACCACAATGAAGTAAGGTCAGCAATATCTAAACCTAAGTCTGCCGGATCAGATGACCTACCTGCCGAGCTATTTAAGACAGCAGGAGATGACTTGCTAAAACCAAAGCAAGTTGTATTTTCAAGATTTGGTCGGACCTCAGTTTGTGCGATCCACAAGGAAGAAAACCCTCTATTCTACGCCAACTATGAAGTCATCAGTCTCTTTAACATCTTGTACAAGATTCTTTCCTCGGTATTGTGTAAACGCTTAACGCCTTTTGTCAGCAATCTGGTATGTATAGCTGCAACTCTGGGCTAGAATCTTCTTCAATGGATTAGAAATTACCTTTCAGAACGTTCAATTCAAGTTGTCTTGCATGGTTTCAAGTCTGATATTCACAAAATAAATGCAGGTGTGCCCCAGGGCTCCGTTCTGTCTCCGACACTCTTTTTAATTTTCATCAACGATCTCTTGTCTGCTAGCTCTAATCCAATATATCCCTTTGCTGATGACAGTACTCTCTGCTTTTCATATTCGATCCCGGACTTACGTCCCTGCTCATCGGCTGTAGAACGAGAACGGCAGCGTATGTTAAACTCATTAAATTCTGATGTTGACAGCATAAGCAATTGGGGAACCACTAACAGATTAGAATTTAATGCTTCCAAAACTCAATGCTGTTTGCTGTCGTTAAAGCGGAATTTAAACACCCAGCCATTATCTGTAAATGGCACTTGCATTCTCGATATGAACATATGTCAATGAAAACTTACGTTGGAATGACCACATATTCGGTATCATCAATAAAGCTGCGAAATGTCTAGCTTTCCTTGAGCGATGTAAGAAATACTTAACCCCCTCTGATATGGCCTCACTATATAAGGCGTTTACCCACCCGAAATTGAAGTACAATTCCTACATCTTGTCGGGTGCGCCCAAAACATCTCTACACCTGCACTAACATCACTCAAACAATAAACAGGCTCGAACACCGACGTAATGTCTCGAGTCTCACTCTTTTTTATCGCTATTTCCACCAACAGTGCTCCATAGAAATAGCCAGTAGCATTCCGCCCATCCAAACTTTTAACCGTAACACCCGCATACCCTCAACCCCACCTTTGGACGTACTCTAAAATATTGTGATTCGTTCCTAAACCGTACAACTCGCTTATGGAATGCCCTGCCTAGCTCTTTATTTCCTAGTCATTATAACCTTCAAACATTTAAAACCAACGTTCACCGGTACCTCTGTTTCTATCCTCCCTGATTTTCCTTCGCCCGCGCTGAGTGCAAGCATTTTAAGGGCACTTAAGTCCCTTGAGCGCGCGCAAATTATAAAAAAAAAAAATGCAACTATTCGCATGGCCAGAATGCTGTTAGCTGTCACTAGTGCATTTGCACGAAGTGACACAGAAGTGACAAAAATAGGTTTGGCTGAGAATGAGGTCGAACCCTAGTAAAGGGTGTTTTTTTTTTTAGATTTGGTTTTTAAACTGGCAACACTGTTCCTACAGATTGTCAATTTGACAGTGGAAAGTTTGTGGTTAGTACGTTTTGCCATTTTGCGATGAGATGCCCTTACAACAACTAAAACTAAACTCACTGTTTGGTGTGCTTTATGGGCTGGTGGAATATCATGGGTCCATATTTCTGTAAGGACGATGTTGGCCAGAATGTTACTTTCAATGGAGAGCACTATAGAAACATGGTTTCTGACGTTTTCGTTCCTCAGTGGAATACCATTGATGTGACAGAGCTGTGGTTTCCACAAGATGGCGCAACATGCTACATGGCGCGCGTGACCATCAATTTATTGCGGGAAATATTTGCTGAGCGCATAATTTCGCGTAATGGACCCGAGAACTGGCCTCCTCGATCCTGTGATCTCACATCTTTACATTACTTTCTTTGAAGTAAGTCACTAGTGTATGCCGATAAACCAGAGATGTTGGACGATTTGGAAGTCAACATTCGCCGTGTTCTTACTGATATACCGCCCTAGCTGCTTGATAAAGTTGTCGGAAATTGGACCTCACGATTGCGCTTCATTCGAGCTAGTCGTAACACGCATATGTCCGATGTTATCCTCAAACACTAATGGCATAAAATTATCTATTAAATAAAGCTAATATCATAAAGATTAACAATAGCTTCAAGTATTTCAGTTCATATTTAATTTGTATATCTCTAAAAAAACACCCTTTATATGTTGTCAAGAAGATGAAGCTTATAACATCGGTGAACGTCACAATTGTCATCTGTACCCTGGAGCTAGGTAGGGGTCCTGTCAACTTTGTGTCCCTTGTAAACTCAGATGACAAACGAAGAGTTACACTTGCCAGTCACTCTATCTTTGACCTAAAAAGTCGGTTAAGTAATATGACCTTGTGATCAAATATTAAGAAGACTCCATACAAGATGCGTATCAGTCCTGCTTTATTGCACTGTAGCATGGACGTTAGAAAAGGAAAATGGCGGCATCCTTGGTACTTTTAATGCAAGATTTTTCAAATGATCTTTGACTCCATTTGCGTTGCTTTGGAGGAGGACAAATATTATCAAACTCTACGAAGCTGTACAACGATATCTGTTCCGAAAAATGCGTTTATAAAGATTAAGACGTATGGAACGCGTGCTCTTACGCGAAGAGTTATTGATTCCTACCCGGAGAGAAAAACCAGTACACAAGTACAAGGCCGCCTTAAGCATCTCCGACTTCGGAGCGGGAAGCAGTTGGCTAAAGACCCCACTAACTGGAATTCGATATTGTTTGAGGCCCAAATCCATTGCGGACGGTAGCATCATACCGCTGGAAGAAATTTGAGATTCTGAGGAGAACATGTGAATATATTAGGTGCGGAACTAATGTGAATACATTGATCGATTTTGGCATATCCAAAACGTCATGAACCAAGCTTGGACATATGGTAAACCAACCGTTTTGACAAATTAGTGATTTTGTTTTGGCGTCATATACTTTTGGTTGTGTGAAAATGTCTGATTTTGTGGCCAGGGAAATGTTGATTTTCTTCTTTCATTCGAAGAAAGAAGAGTTTACCGAGATGCTGCTCTAAGTGAAACGGCGTGCCATGATTGGTTCCGTGCGTCGCTTCAAAGACGGTGATTTCGATGTTGACGACCGGCCGCGTCGCCAAATCCTTCGAAGACGCTGAATTGGAGGCATTGTTCAATGAAAATCCGTGCCAAATGCAAGAAGAGCTTGCTTCAGGGTTATTAATTACCCACCAAGCCATTTCCAAACGATTGCATGCGTTGGGAATGAAGGCAAGGAACTTGGGTGCCTTGTGATTTGAAGCCAACGGATATTGAGTGTTGTCTTTTCGCCTGTGAACAACTGCTCCAGCGGCAAAAAAGGAAGGGTTGTCTTCATAGCATCGTGACTGGTGATGAAAAATGGATTTATTACAGCGACTCAAAGAGAAGAAAGCCATGGGAACTTCTCAGTCAAGCTTCTACGTCGTCGGCTCGGCCAAATATTCACGTTGCGAAGGTTATGCTGGGTATTTCTTGGGACCAGGTAGGTGTTATTTATTGAGACCCAACAAAACCCTCACTGGGGAACGTTATCGACTTCAATTGATGCAATTGAGACGAACACTGCGTGAAAAACGCAGTGATTAAACGCAGTGATTCTTCAGCATGGCAACGCTCGGCCTCACGTTGTCACACCCGTTAAAACCTACCTGGGAAGTCCTACCCCATCCGCCCTATTCCCCAGATATAGCGCCGTTCGATTATTACTTGTTCCGTTCAATGGCACATGGTCTGGCTGAACAAGAGTTCCGCTCATATGAGGACATCAAAAAATGGCTTGATTCGTGGATAGCCTCAAAATATGAACACTTTTACTGTAACGCTATTCGAGCTCTGCCAGAGCAATGGGAAAAAGTTGTAGCTAGCGATGGGCAATACTTGGAATGATACATTTGCAACCATTTTTTCACGATAAACTTGAATTTTCATCAAAAAAACACAGGGATAACTTAATTGCGCACCTAATGGCTACCGAAATGGCTTTGATTAGACTTCCAACTGACTAAATCCCAGAAGTGGGTTCGTACTTGCACTCAACCAAATTCTCTACATCTGCTTGAAATACACTCATATACTAGATGGAGTGAAAAGTGACATCCTTGACCGCCAGAATGCGCTGTTATGGTGCCTTGAAGTCCGTTCATATTTAGGCAGACATGCCAAATTTCAGTGCGATACTGTCTTTAGTTTTGTTTTGACAGCTGATTGTTGTTGACGTGTTTGGCATCATGTTGAGTATGGACAAAAACGATTTTCGTTCTCTCATAAAACATTATTTTTTGAGAGGCAAAACGGCGAAGGAGACAAAAGAAAAGTTGGATAAATATTATGGGGCTAATGCTCCGTCAGATTACACCGTCAAATATTGGTTTCGAGAGTTTCGTGGTGGCCGCAACTCCACTACCAATCAAGTCCGCAGAAGCAGGCCCTCCGATGCAGTTACAGAGGACAATGTCAAAAAAATACATGAAATGGTGTTGCCTGACCGGAAAGTGAAGGTGCGCGAGCTAGCAGATACCACAAAGATTAGTACTAAGCGCACACGCCATATTTTAGGCAATATTCTGCATATGAAAAAGTTATCCTGCCGCTGGGTGCCGCGAATGACCAAAAACACGAACGCGACAGTACTTCGAAAGTGTGTTTGGACTTGCTGATGCGGAATCGGGCGGACTTTTGGCGTCGATTGGTAATTGGATTTGGATCCCTCTTCCCAAACTTCAAAAGATGGTTCATCAATAAAAAATTCAGCTCACGCGAGGAAATCATCGACGCCACGGAGGAGTATTTTGCAGACCTTCCGGAAAATTACTTTTCGGACAGGATCAAGAAATTGGAAAATCGCTGGAATAAGTGTATCAAACTAAAAAAGGACTATATTGAATAAAAATAAAAAAACGTTTAAAAAAAAAAATTTTAATTCCCAAGGAGGTCACTTTTCACTCCATCTAGTATTGCGGGTTGGAGTTTAGCCATTTCATTTTGATCATTGAACTTTTGTTGGCTATCAAGGTATGTTCCCCCTGAAAGTGAAATCTTGGACTTTATTGCGATTATAAAGCTTGTAAATGGCATACTCTTAGCAGCGGTTATGAGACCTTATTCTCAGATCTACACGTTTCTGGATGGGCCTCGTTTCCTTAAGACAATCCTTTTCACTTAGTAATTTTTTTCTCCTTTCGGTAGAGCCCCACTTTTTTTCCCGTCATCTTTGCTTATGCAGCATCAGAACAGGTCTTGCTTTTGGGTTTACCGTATCTGTTATAATTGCCACTGCTTTCGCTGCAGTAGAACCTCGATTTTATTGACATCAAACCAGGTTCTGACAACCTTGCTGGTAGGTTTTGGATTGTTGTTTTGTTGAAACCTTCACTTTAATGGCATTTTTTCTTCAGCGTGAGACAACATAACTATTTTTAAGATGTCTAAACATTTAAAACGATCGATATTAGCATTTATTCTGTAGATTGGCCATATCCCTTAACCAGAGCAGCATCCCCAGACGAGCATATTTCCTCCACCGAATTTGACTGTTGGGATGCAATATTTCGGATCCATTCTTTTTCCTTCCGGTTTCCTTATTCTGGTGATATCATCTGAATTTATTTTATTGTATTTGGATTCATCAGAGAAATGGACCGTTTTCCATTTTAGAATTGTCCAGTTCAGCTACATATTTATGTGCAAACGCTAATCTTTTGTTGCAATTCTTCTCGGAAATGTAGGGCTTTCGTGCTGGGCGGCGGCAGAATTACCCAAATTCTATTACCCTTCTTCGAATCCTGGCAGGCATTGGCAAGGGGAAATCTTGTATAATTTGGTTCAAGGAAATTGATTGATCCTTTATCTACAATAGCTCTTTTTATTAGAGAGCCATCATTTGTATTCGTTTTTCGAGGTCTTAACCCGGAATGTTTGGTGAAAACTATCTCAAATGTCCGTATCAATCGCGATATAATAGATCTGTTTGTTTTATATTTATCGCTTATCTTGTGCCTCGATAATCCTTTTTTATAACCAATTATAATTTGTTGCTTAAAAACTTCATTATAACAGTTTCTTTGAACTTCTATCAATAGTTTTCAAATTTCGACTTCAACTGTGTTTTCTTGAAATGTCGGCATTGTATTTGTACTGTGTATAACGGTAAAATAGAGAATTCTTTCAATTTATAGTAAAAAAAATTATGGCAGACCCTTTGATTTAAGAGAAATATGTTTCTATACGAAGGGTGCTTTATTTTTTGTCCAAATGAATTTTGTCCTTTTTATGTTTGAAGTTGTTTTTACATCCGTTATAAGCAAAATCCTTAGTTTGTTCAGGGGGGGTACTTTAGTTTTGTCCAACACTGTATATCGTTTTTTTTTTTTTTTTTAAACTTAACGCTCAAGCGAGTGCGAATGCACCTATAATTCCTCAACATGTGTTAAGTTTTTTTGGAAAATTGGACATAAACAGAAGAAAGATGTTTGGGCTCAGTGGTTATGTCTCGGGTGGCATCCAACATTTTAATGAGGAGACTAAATTGTTAGGGGAAGTTGGATTGTTGTTGTTTTCTAGTCAACTACTCATCTTATTTGATTTTAGTTGACTGGAAAAATTAATGTCTTTCGGGCGCGGTTGGGAATCGAACACCAAAACTTTCGATTTGGAAGCCAGTTCACTACCACTAGAGCAACGGGCACTCACATCATTTAAGTGCTCTTTCAAATTTGTAGTTGTATTTTTAATTAATGTAGTTAAGTAAATTTAAACAGCACTTAGCGGAAGGTTATTACGTGTGAGCATAAGTTTTAATAAACTTGTCTTAAGATGGATTTGATATTAGCATAGTCAAAATAAAATAACAAGTTCTCTACTTTTTTAAAGAGGTATAATTTGAGGCAGTAGTTGTGTAGAAATTAGAAAAAAATGGTTTAATTCGCATTTGGTACATCCCCTAGAGCCCTATTATTAATGCGTAGTTCGCATACTCTAGAGCTCCTAGCGGGAATGTTGCCACTCTCTAAGTATTGTACTTTAAACACATAAAGATGTCTTGCGAGGGTAGGCCCAGTAGTACCCGACCTGACGTATAGATGGCGGTTGTTATTTAAAAAGAATGACAATTCTAGAAAGTACCAACCTTCTAAAGCTTAAATTTGAAGTTTGACGGCAGCCATCAATAGTGAACGCTCTCAATGAATTTTTAAATGTGAAAAAAATATGGAAAAATTCATTTGAAAGGCCTCAATCCAACCAACATCAAAACGGAACTGGATTCTACTCTGGGGAAGCCTGCTATATCGCATGTTGATTGAAAAATTGGACATGAGAAAGATGTGTGCAAGATGTATGACGCGATTACTCACAATAGAGCAAAACCCGCGTCGTAAGGATGTTTCAATCGCGTATTTGGCGAAGTTTCACAGTAATAAAGCCGAGTTTTTGCGTCGATTCATAATCGTGGATGAAACATGGGTTCATCACTTCACACTCGAGACAAAGGAACAGTCAAAACAATGGACTCAAAGGGGAATCGGCACCAAAGCATGCGAAGACATTTCCATCTGCAGGCAATTTAATAGCGTCAGTTTTTTGGGATGCGCGTGGGATAATTTTCATTGATTATCTTCAGAAAGGAACAACAATCAACAGCGTGTATTATGCGATCTTATTGCAGCGTTTGAAAGATGAAATCAGGAAAAAGCGGCCGAATTTGGCAAAGAAAAAAGTTTTGTTTCATCAAGACAATGTACCAGTTCATACATCCGTCATCGCGATGGCCAAAATCAACGAGTTTGAATTGCTTCCTCATTCAGGTTTAGCCACCTCGGATTATTTTTTATTTCCGAATTTGAAAATATGGCTCGGTGGTAAAAGATTAGCCAACAGTAAAGAGGGGGAGTCTGCGATTGATGGCTATTTTAAGGACCTCGACGATTCCCACTATAAACTGGGTATCGAAGCTATGCAATTTTTTTGTGTTTTCTTTGCTAGGTCGGGTACTTCTGAGACTGCCATTACGAGGAAAGAATATATAAATTTCGAAATAATGACCAACTACTGGCCAAGCGATTTTCTCAACTTTTAATATGAATTAAATATTTTTGTGCCATAAATAAAGGATCAATGCTAGTGTCGTAGTATCCACCCATCAACCCCAGCAAGTACTCATAATTCCGTATTGTAACTTGGAATCTGAGTGACCATAATAGACCGCTGTCATAATGGTTTTGAAACCGTATGCTCTTAAACGATACATCTGCCTTACAACTTCCATTAAATTTAATTTCTGTGCAACGTTCCTTCCAGTTTAGTGTGTTATCTAACGAAACTCTTGTTCTTGTTTACAGCTGTTTACTAATTCAATTTTGAAACAACCAGATGAACATTAAGAGTATTTAAAGAAGCTTTAAAATATATTATTTTAGTCTTTTCACTAATCGCCAATTTGTGACCTGCATTGTGCCTGATCGATGTTTTGATTGCTCCGAACTTGGTCTGGGCCAGTAGTGCTACAATCAGTCACAATGAAGTGTTTGTTTTACCTCCTCGTGGTGGTTCCCGGTCAACTATTTGCATATCCTTTTATACGTAAATAGGCTAAAATTATAAGTGCGAAAGGCTCAGCTTTCTACGAGTATGATAGATTACGGAGGTTAATTCGTAATTGGAATCCAAACCGCTACGGAAACCGACAGTATGCCTCGGATAAGGAATGACTACACCTTGACGACATTTGGCTATTATACCCGGACAAAGATTGGTTTCTGGAGTGTGAAGACGCTCCTCGACAACGGAAGTGAAGGTCCTCAAAATGCCAGATTCCTTCAATTAGAAAAGGAATTCATGCGGTATAAGATGGGCATCTTAGGGATTAGTGAAGTTAGATGGTTGGGCTTGGGGAAGTTTAAGCCTCCAACTCGTAACACCGTACTACTCTACTCGGACAGGCACCTGGAAGCTATCGAGAATAGCTTAATTTCTTGGGAGCCTTTAGACGACAGGATACTGAAAGTCAGGTTTCGGACTAGAGCGTCACCTCTTTTGTCGGGGAGAAGGAGGCATTTTATAACCGGTTGAGTGATAGTTATGATAATACACCGCCACATAATGGTAATGGGAGACTGGAATGCCAAGGCTGGCAATGACAATGATGGATGGGAAAGCATGGTGTTGGCGACCGCAACGACAATGGCGAGCGTTTTGTAGATGTCTGTAACCCTAACCGTCTTGTAATAGGCGGGAACATGTTTGAGTACAAGACGTGCCACAAAGTCAGTTGAGTGTCGACGGACAGACAAGCAACTTCCAACCAAATTGATCACTTCGCAATCAGTCCGCAGACATAGAAATGGCCGTGACCACCATCTGATGATTGTTACCATAAGACTACGTACAGCTGCAGTTTGGAAATCCCA
The DNA here is from genome assembly GCA_963966105.1 of Volucella zonaria. Lineage (NCBI taxonomy): Eukaryota > Metazoa > Arthropoda > Insecta > Diptera > Syrphidae > Volucella > Volucella zonaria. The sequence goes on from OZ014530.1 coordinate 350,518,401, forward strand.
AGGAAACACCCCAATACCTAAGTTTAATACCGATAGACTAGATAGATACTAGATAAATCCCGCAGTCCAACTAGGGGATCACCTTTTAAAAGATTGAGAGCAATCAGTAGCACGGAACCCACCTCCATCGAGAACCATCGGTGAAAAATGTCTTCATATCCAGTGCAACGATGAAACGGTGCTTGGCTATTGAAGCGGAAGCAGCCGCTAGTAGGTGTGACAAGGACCATCTACAGAATTGCCAAAGAGCTCACTAGTGTCCAAAGCTCTAAACAAAACCTTGTAAAGGACACAGACGGATCTCTGCTGGTTTCGGATGAGGACCAGCTCAAAAAGTGGAAGGAGCACTTTTCCGCTATTTCAAACCGCGTTTTCGCTAATGACCCGTCCGTTGTAACAAATTCCCGAATACGCACTGTATCCTCCAGTTGAGAAGAAATCTTTGCTGCAATTGAAGAACAATAAAGCGTTTGCACTTGACGGTATCCCCGCAGAGCTCTTACGAGTAGCGCCAACAACATCGAGTGAGTTCCTGCACACACTCATTGAAAGAGCTTTTTTTCCTGAAAAATTAAAAAGAAGAAAAACTGGAGAGAAATTTGCGTGCTGCCTACAGTAGCCAAGGTAATAGCAAAAAACGTCCTGGAGCGAATAAAAGATCACCTCGAAGGCACACTCGATGCCGATTAAGCAGGATTCCGCACTGGACCTTCCTGTATGGACCACATCAACACCTTGGCGATCATCATCGAACAATGTGTTGAATATCGTTCACCACTTCGCCTGCTGTTCATCGACTTCGAAAAGGCCTTCGACAGTGTTAATAGAGAATTTATCTGGCTTCCTTTGCGCAGGATAAATCCCAAATAAATTGATTGCTATTATCAAGGCCACATATGATGGATCGAAATGTCATCTTCTGCATAAAGGAAGATTGTCAGAGGAGTTTGAAATCCAAAGTGGGGTTAGGCAGGGCTGTGTACTGTCACCAGTACTGTTCCTGTTGGTGCTAAGTGATGTACTGCATACAGCTTCGTCGACTGAACTAGGATCATGGATCTCCATCAAATGACAACGAGGGTGGAGAGAGAAGCTGAAATCGTTGGGCTAAAGATCAATACGACAAAAACAAAAAGGATCAGCCTTGGAACTTCTTCATCTAACCAAGTAGAGATTTCTGGACAACCAGTAGAGATGGTAGAGAATTTTCAATATTTTTTACGGTATTGGCTCTACTGATGTCGGGACCGAACGGCGGCTGATTATATCAGCCGAATCGAGAAAGCAAAGGCTGCGTTCGGAATGATGTCCAAAATATGGAGAAACAACTCTATGCTTCTTTATGGGTGCAGCACTTGGAACATCACACCCGCTGTCACAAGAAAGCTACAAACGTTCGAGAATAGATGCATGCGAAACATCTTGAGGATTTTTTGACCCAACCGTACCTCTAATGATGAACTTCATGGGAGAGTAGGCCGAGAACCAATTGACTCTATCATACGAAGACGTAAGTGTCAGTCGATTGGGCATACGCTTCGTAAAGGTCACGAGTGCATTGCGAGTCAAGCGATGCAATGGAACCCTCTCACGCAGAGAAGCAGACGAGTGGGCCAACCTAGAAGTACTTGGCGAAGGACGGTCAAAGAGGAATCAGCGCAACTGCATAATACAAACGCGTGCTTAAACTTTTTTTATGATCTCTCAATTTCAAAACGTCAATCAAGGTTTACATTTTTTTCATGGTGAAGTTCCCGAACGCTTACTCCTGGCAGGCTGTGCGTGCTATAGTGGGTTAATTCGAGTCATCTATTGAATTTTCCTGTGCTAGTGAGACCAGGCACTGTGAAGTATCGAAAATATCGCAGCCGTAAGTGCTTCAGTTCAAAATGACACAAATCAGTCGGTTTTGTGCTGTTCACAGGAATTGGGAATCCCTCAGTTCACATTTGGACGAATTCTGCGTAAATATCTTACCCGATACCCTTACAAGATCAAATTGACTCAAGAACTGAAGCCTCTTGATCATTATCCGATTGGGCTCTGCAAAAGTTTAAAGAAAATCCTGAATTTCGTGGATCATCAGCGATAAAGCTCACTTCTGGCTTAATCCAAAATATGCATTAATGCACAACAGCAAACCCACATGTGCTTCAACAGGCTCTATTGCGTCCACAATAAGTGACCGTGTGGTGTGGTTGGACCGTATTTTTTCGTCGATGTAAATGATCGCTATGTTTCGGTCAATGGTCCACAGCATGTTTATGCATAAGCGAAGCCCTACGTTCTACTCCCTCCGCGGCATTAGATATTCTGTTTCACTTGAGACCCCTCGATATAGCGACACAGTGGACAAATAATTTATTTGGCCACGCTAATATTCTTAATACATTAGGAAGCCTCACAAAGAACATCGATTACACCATATCTGAACATTGGTTTGACAAAGACTTCCGTGTAAGCTTCCACTTTAGGTCGTTTTGGAAGGAAGATGCTTTCGTGGAGGACAAGTCAATCCACTTCTACATAGATGGATCTAAGACTGATAGCGGGATTGGCGGTGGCAAACACCTGTCGTGTAGACTTGAGTTTACGGAATGCCCATACATCCATGGGAGAAAGGATACGCTTTGCCATCGCTCTTGGTACGGATCGAGGCCAATCTAAAACTTCTTGCTGCTCTTAGGGTCACAGCACCCAGTACTTATTGCAACTCTACATTGGGTCAAACTAACAGGAAGACCGTTCCCGCGACTTTGGGTTTAAACTACAGCCACCATGATGCTCCCATAAGGCGGCCTGACTCCCATGGTACCGTGATTTAAGTCTTGGTAGGGACTACCGGTGGTCCTGCCGCCAACAAGACCTATGACCGGCAACTTGTAGCTAATCAAATCGTAGCAACCTTCGGTGGCATCATCTGAAGATGTTCACGATAAGACCAGTAATATGCTCTGCCCCAGCTTTTTATTAGACAACGTCTTTGATGGACGAAGCCTTGATAATTGGGCGGGGGCCTACCTACCTACGGTCAATAGAATTCGCTATGTGGAAAGACTATTTTTGACCAGAATTGGATGAACTTAACGTCAGTGATATGTGGTTCCGGCAAGATGGTGCCCCATGCCACGCAGCTGTTCAAACAATTCATCTATTGAAGAGGAAGTTCGGTAATCGAGTAATCTCGAGGAATGGTCCCGTCGAATGGCCACCTTGCTCATACGATTTAACGCCGTTGGATTTCTTTTTATGGAATTAAGGCTTATGCCAACAAGCCAACATCGTTAGAGTAGCTCAGGAACAATATAGAACGCGAAATCGACAACGTTCCAACCGACACGTGTGGAAGAATGGTGGAAAATTGGCTAGAAAGAATCGATCGCTGCAAAACGTGCTCGCGGTGGTCATATGAACAAGAACGGATTCCATACTTAAATCTACCATGAATACTACATCTTGAATAAATTTCAACCCGACATCTCAAGGCACAAAACAATGCGCAATTGTGCCTTCTTGTCCATTTGATTTCTTCGCACAAAGGACCTAGTATTTGTCAAAATATCGACTCCGTTTTTCTACTTATGGTAACATTCGGTGCAGTTTAGAAAAACTGGCAGGACGACCGTTTTTTAGAATATCTCCTTGCTCATTTGCATAAGGAGCTACAGCTTCTCGAATCATCAATAACACGTCATTAATTGTGTTAGCATATAGGTGAGCTCCCTAATTATATAAAAGTTACAGCTCTCGACAGCTTCTTTATTTTGTATTTGCATCGTGGTGCCGTGAAGGCCTCACAATGGCACAATTGAGTTAGCCAATGATGTCAATGTGTTCAATGTATGCAGCTCAACATCCGTGAAAGCATCTTGACGACTATACAGCATTTAATCTACAGTTTCGTTTTCCGAGGCCGGCAGTATAGTTTATATGCTCATTCTTATGCGCTTATTGTAGGCTGTAGCTATTGCAAGCTTGCTGAAGAGTTCAAATTTCAGCTTGTTGTCGTGTCCCTGTCGTAGCGTCTTTGGGCTATAAATTGAGCGTCGCCCCAAAAAACATCAGTTCAACAAATTGGATGCATATTTTCTGTTGACATGTCAGCAAATGTTGGTTGGCAACTCAATTAGCTAGGGAAAGATAGCAATTTTTCGTATTTTGACATTTACAGGGTGAATGACTCTAACTCCAATTTTTTAAAATGCTATAATTTTTTTATTTTTTGATCAATTTTATTGTGCCAAAGCAAAAAATGTTGGAAAATACATCAATTTTCAAATTGTATCAGTAGTTTTCAATATGTCCACCTTTGGCGCGAATAATGGTCTTGAGACGGCCGAAGAAAGCATCGTACGCTGCACGCAAGTGGCTCTGCGGTATTTTGGCCCATTCCCGGCGAAGTGCTTGTTTGAGGTGGTCCAAACTTTGGTATTTTTTAGTGCCAACCTTCGCCTTCAAAATACCCCAGACAGTGAAATCCAACGGATTTGCATCCGGAGAATCTGCAATATATTTTGTCGAAGAAATGAAGTGTGGAGCATTGTTTTTGAACCAATCTTGGTTGATGCGCGCTTTGTGAGACGGTGCCGAGTCTTTTTGAAATGTCCACGGTCTCCGACCGAAATGATTGTTTGCCCAAGGCTTCAATACTGTCTGTAAGACAGTTTCACGATATACGATCGCATTAATTTTGACGCCACGGTCCAAAAATACGAGCGGAGAGCGACCATCGGCGGTTATGGCGGCCCAAACCATCACCATCGGTGCTGCCTGCTTTCTGGTGGCCGTCCGAAGGTGTAAATTTTCGAAGAACCTCTCTGGCAAGTAAACTCGGTCATTTTGTTTGTTGACATATTTGCTCGATAACAAATGGCGGCTCATCGGAAAAAACCAAATTGGGCAACTCACCACTTTCTTGCAAGCGTAGCAACTCCTTCGCTCTTTCGACCCTAACTTTTTTCTGTTGCGGTGTAAGATCGTGTGCTTTTTGGAACCTCAATGGCTTGAGCCTAAGCTCATTTTTCAGTATGTGTTGCATCCATTCCAACGATATTTTGAGCTCACGAGCCGGGTTTCTTCCACTTCGACGCGGATTTCGCTCAATTCGAGCCTTCACTTTCCGAACCAATTCTGCCGATGTTGCTGTTTTTTATGACCACCTCCATGGCGTTTTGCAATGCTGCCAGTATCACGGTAACGAGCTATGGCTCGAGACACAAATGATTTATTCACATTGAGGTGCTGGAGGGCTCTAACGATAGCTACTTGTGGTTTTCCAGCCAAATATAAAGCAATCACACTATCACGTTTGAATTCCATCGGGGATAAAAATTTTTAAACACAACTGAGACACAAATCGTTTAAGAACCTTGTAAATAATAAAATTATCTGTCATGTGTCAAAATTTGAGCTCACTGTCATGAACGGTTTGGAAATTACAGCAGTCTGAAATTGGTAGAAGTTCGAGTCATTCAGGGTGTAGTCCCGGAACGACTACGTACGCTAAGTCTAAAGAGGTTCTCTTTGATTGGGCCTTTATATCCGTCGATTATATGCATCGCATGGAAAGCTTCTCTTGGTGGCTTATTGGATAGCTATCTATCAATGAGCCAACGATGAATCTTAAGGCCAATGTGACACTCGCCCACTTTTCCGTGCGTATAGAGCTCCATAGTTGACGCATCATTTAAGAGAACCAATGTACAATTACAATAAATCGCGTAATCACCACGAAAGCCTTTTGGCTACAGAGGCCCATGTGTACTATTCTATCGACAGAACCTATATGTTCTCATGGTGTTCAACAAATGAGCTCGTAGAATAGAAAGCTCATGTGTGACTTTAAAATGCCTTTATAAGTCTTACAAGAGTTGCTGAAGAACTAAAACTTCTCCAGATAGGGCTAACAATTACGCCCATAGTTAAGGCACCATTACACCTTACAGAGCCATTTTTACATATTCAGGGCTCAGATCTATGGAGAGTTTGAATCGAATGGTTATTTTGAAGAGCGCTTTTTCTAACTCAGGATTCAAGAGGGAACCAATACAAATACGTATAAAATATTTCAGACACCAATTTAAAACGTGCCGCTCGAATATTAAGGATTTGTCAAGCAAGATATTTTCTCTTCTAAGCCTTTGAAAAGTCTTTATTAATCGAATCGAAAGCGCCAGTCTTCTATTCTGTTACCCAACCAGGTTCATTTCCAAGGAACTTTTACACCTTAATGGGCTCCAATTAGTGGTATAGGAAGCAGATTTTTTACTGCTCTTTTAGAATGTTTTTTACATGCGTTTTTATTCTGGTTGCACTTAAGTTTTTTAAAATTTAATATACCCTACGAGTCGCTCGATTTTTTTTTCATAAATTTCAAATTTGCCTAAAAAATAACTGATCTTGGCTTACTCTAATTTAATTGGAATAGTTTGTGTTGGTGTTAAATTTCGAGTTCGATTATATACGAGAAATCGTTGAACTTACACCAAAAACGGGTCCAACATTACTTCACCTATTTACCTACTCATAAACGCTCCGATTATATTAACAAACAAACCGTACAACATTCTATCTATTTCAATAAAGAAAAAATCCAACTTTACAAAAAAAAAGATCTCCTTTTACCAGTTTGTCCGCGGTCGGTTTATGGTGAAATGCTTTGCGATTTTTATTACAACACCAAAGAGTCACATAAAGCACGGTGTCGTACTCATTTCGCTTTTAATTTCAATTTCAAAAGATAGGATACATAGGTGTATCTATTGCTCCTTCAATCTTTCATTTCAACATAGAGCTTAACGCCGGTTATAAAATATCATGCAAGCTAATAGGCAGTACAACAAGTCGCATTCTCCAGAGTTGGCATAGAGCATTTTTATGCTTTCACGTTGTTTCTCTTCAGTTTCTGTAGACGTAGTTTGACGAGCTTAAACTGGTTTTTTGCCTAACTAGATAAATTTCATTTTATCCTTATTTTGGCATTTGAAAAAAAGCAAATTCACTCAAAATTGTGCAAAGTGAATGTGGCACATATGTAGATCTATGTAATTGTAGCGGGGTTTCATTTACAGATACAAATGTAATGCATGTGGGGCAAGTTATATAGGCTATAGTGTAAACGGTACATATTTTTTTTAACTTTTCCCAATTTTCTTCACGGTGTTAGATACATGGTGCACCCTATAACATGGATAGGAAGCATTTAAAGCAGAGCTAATTTTAATTTAAATTTTGATTACGTTTAGAATAATTAAAAGTCAGAGGTAGCACTGCTACAGACCTTTTAAAAAGAGTAGGCGAATAGATCGTGCCTGGGGAAGAATATCAGAATGTCTGTGACGCTCGTAATCGGCAATATTTCTCCTTGGAAAAACCACATCACTAAGCTGATTATTAAGGATCATCATCGTCGATACAACCACGAGGCTACCCTTTAATAAAATTCGTCAGCGATTCCGCATTTCAAGTCTAGGAGTTGTCTTCAATTCTATCTTCCGATAAAGCCAGGTGCGAAAAATTTGCAAACCACGATCACAGCCTCCGATGATGCTTCTACTCCCACCTACCAGGTTGGCTTCCATTTGCTGCCCATTTTCCTTTGAAGAAATTAATTATTGTAACGAAGAACAGAAAAGCCATGGGAGCCTTACCACCCCTGCAATTCACATTAAGGTCACACATGCTTTATCCATCGACCCCTGATGTGAGTACTTCCCAACTTCCAAGCTAGGGATCGAAGTACGCTAGAGCTGCCAAGAAACCAACACCGACATGGAGTGATGTAGGTTACATTGTATACATTACGACGTCCTCCTTTCTAATTTTGGCGTACTTAGGACATTGTTTGTATGCTTTCCGGGTAGCGCCATCTAGTTCTTCTGTGGATGTTTGGGCGCATATCCGGCTGATGCTGACAATGCGACTTCTTGCCTTAATGTGGCGCTTACAATAAATCCACACTCAAATAGACGCTGTTTCTAATGTATGTAGCATTCACAGTAGTATATGCCCCATACCTTTTCCTTTTTCTATTGCATTGCATTTCGTGAATGGCGGTACTACTTTGTAGCAGTCTAGGGTTTCCTAGGATTTTCGGTCACATATTCTGGGACCCGCAACACCAGCTTCAGGAATATAAGAGTTAGTGTGGCGTTCATTAAATGCGCTTCGGTCAACTTATCTATTTCAGCACAATGTCCAACACTGTGTATCTTTATTGCTCCAAGCTTCAAATACGTTGGACGAAACCAGTAGCTGGTGGCTCCATTAGTCATAGTTACAGCACCGGGCAACGGCGGGTTGACGCCGCTCAGTGAATAATTTTTCCGCACAGTAACCAATCTCTGCACTGATCAGGATAACAAAAGATGTAGACATCTTGACACATGTAATCACTGGAGACAGTCAGCCTCTAGGGACAAGTTCTGTCCTATGCTAGGCCAATGCGCAAAGATAAATAAGAATGATTTGCGAGAACTCTAGATATATCTTCTAATTCTAAGACCTTTCTCACATCCTTTTCTTTGTCAAACTTCGTATTCGTCTTTCGACGCGTTTATTTAATTCCCTATCTATGGAAACACTTCATGGCGCACAGCGAACCCTATCAGAATACTGACAAGGAGAAGATGATGGAGGCATTACTATCTATTTTTTCAAAATGGCTCTTTATTCCTTTCGAGGGAAGTTGGGAGAGGCTAATTCGATCTATAAAACCGGCAAAACATCCTTCCGACGAGTTTATGTTTCCACAGTGGAGGACTCGCATCCGTTAACATATGTCCCGGTCATCGACGAACACAAAAAGGGCTGACTCCTAACCATTTACTGCTCCGATCTTCCTGCAGGGTGAAACCGATAGCAACACTAAGCGCCGGCCGTATATTACTCCAAAGCAATAAACTAGTGAGCCAGCAATATCCCAACATTTGGTAAGGGAGCAAAATATTCCATGACTCGGCAGTCGAAGTGGTTAAGGCCTTCTAAGCCAATTGAATTTGGCAACATGTTTATGATTGTAGACCCTAATAATCCACAAAACTGACCTCTTATTTATTCAGTCTTCTGCTTTAATTCAGCCAGCTTTTTAACGAAAACATAGATTCAGTCTATCTACGCCTCTTGAACCTGAGATCTGAATTTGAAATATTTCTTATCTTGCAGCTGAAAACATGAAAAAAGTGGGAATCCTGCCCAATAATTACTCAACAGAGATTTACGGCTACAAATACTGGCACATCTTATGCCATAAGGACAGGCCAAGAGCCTATCTCTGGACTGTTGCCTTAGATCTATACATCCAAGAGATACGGACAACCAATGCGGTTTTCAGTTCATTTCGCCTTCCAGACCACAAAAATCTCTTCCAAGTCAACCCGAGGTTTCACGGAAGCATGACATCCGCTTCTTATTTCTTATATCTTTGTTCCATCGTCAAACTGAGACAAGGAACTTTAGGAAGGAACTGATTCCACTACTTCTCTGCAGATCAACGTTTTACTTAATATACAATACAAATGCAAGAAACAGATATCAGAACCAAGAATCTGCACCAAAAGTAGATATTGGAACAATCCTTGGGAGAACGCGATGATTCTGAGTGGACATAAAAGGGTCACGAAGCGGTCTGATAACCACAAACCTGTACTGGATTGTTCCACCATAAATTTTTTTGAAATTTTTCAAGACTCCAAACTGAAAGACTTAATATTTCAATATCACTCATGCGCGTAACGTATGCACTTACTCAGTACGATTAATGTTCGAACGATCCTCGGACTACTAGCCAGGATACATTTACAATCATCGGAATACCCCAATCCATAACCTGTTATGAGATCCTATGCCGCCAGTATCAAGTACTGAACAAGAACTTAAATGGCGGCGCTGCAATAAAACTACCTTTTCTCTGTCATCAGAACGAAATCAGGGGATAGGTAAAGAATGCTGGCAAGCGTAGGTACTAAATCAAAAAACGTTAGTGTATATAGAAGACTATAGGTGCTCTCGAACTCTATGAGCAAAAGTAATGAATCAGAGGAGGGTGACTTGGGAAAGTTTACGAACCAATTCATCTCGACAAATGAAATGTCAATATTCTTTGCTTGATCCTCAAGAATATGACTCCTTTAGGTGGAAGCCCCCTCAACATCGCCTAGGCTCAATACACACAACTTTTTCGTCCATATTAATATACTCGTAGATGGAGTATAGCAAAATTTACAGAGAAGAGCTGTTTAGAGCAATATACGATTTTGGCATCCTGCAAGCTGCTCCCCTAATGCAAAATATAGTCTCTACAAAAAGGTACACACAATACAAACCTTTCAGAAAGCACAGCCTGAACGACACCGCCACTAAATACGAAAACATTGTCGTAGCTAGCATGCATTTCCCAAACATCGTACATCGTAATGGCAAGCAAATAATGTGAGGAAATTTGACGTCGGGCGGCTTCAATCGCAAAAGATCGCCAAACTCTTTTCCGATCGAGTCTACCTTAATCGCTTAAGAGATCCTATGCCGTGATTGCAAAAAAGCCTTCAGAAATACCGCCTATGCTGGGTTTCACTCGGCCACCACAACGAATACTCTGGTTTGACACCGAGTGCCGGCAAGCACATGCAACAAATCAAGATGCATACAAAGTGGCGCTGCATAGAAAAACTGGAGCTAAGGGCAAAATAAAAGAGACGAGCTTCTCAGGAGGAAATTGAGAGAATTCACTCCAGGAATGAGATTCGCAAAAGGGAAGCCTGTAGAGACGAACAAGGGAACATAGTAGTATAGTCGCAGTCTATGCAATTTGGAAAGAGCAATTCTGTAAACTGTATAATGGCGACAACGAACCAAATACCGTAATACAACGAACCAAATCAGGCAGAATGAACCTTTCAACCTAGGCGACGTTGACCAACAATTCCGTCCACCCGACTCGGATGAAGTGAAGACAGCCATTTCTTAGTTTAAGTCCAACAAAGCCGCTGGAGCGGACAGCCTGACTGCCGAGCAATTCTGTGAAGCCCTTATCTGTAAAATATGGTCGGACGAAAGTATGACCGATGAACAGAACCTCAGAATTGCATATTCGATCATCTAGAAAGGAGACCCTCAACTACAGAGGCATCAATCTTCTTAACATCGCCTACAATATCCTATCTGCGGTATTATGTGAACCCCTGAAGCAGTTCGCCAACAACTTAATTGGTCCACATCAGTGGAGTTTCGGGCCAAGAAATGTTCGACCAAATATTCACACCACGGCAGATCTTGAAAACCCATGGGTTCCAAATCGATACACATCACCTATTCATCGATTTTAAGACCGCGTATGACAGCAGCAATAGCGACGCGCTATACAGAGCAATGTCAACTTTTGGCATCCCTGTCAAACACATCCGTTTGTGCAGAACGACGATGAAGAATGCACGAGTCTTTTGATGTCAAAACATGATTTAGGCAAAGCGATGCTCTGACATGTAAAAGAATAGTGTAAAATCCACGTGCCAATACAACAGGCACAGTCTTTCAAAAGCTCTTATTGACATAATCGGAAGAAAGCAGTTTGATTTCAAGCCGCGGCGAAGAAGGGTTTAACGGTCAATGAGGGCAAGACCATGTATATGCTGTCAACAAGAAAGGACACCCAACACCGACGTCTTGAACGGAACATCACCCCCGATAGATATAAGTTTAAGGTAGTTAAGGGCTTTGTCTACCCAGGCTTTCGATTCAGACAACGACACCAAACGAAGAATAACTCTTGCCAATCGCTGCTTCTTTGAGATAAGAAAGTAATTGACTCCCAAAGCTCTCTCTCGAATAGCAGAAGTGATCCTAATAATCCCAATCATGTCCTATGGCGCAAAGGCATGTGTCTTATCAAAAATGGATGAGAGTGCTCTTGACTGCTTTGGGGGGAAAATTCTTCGGTGAGTGGAGGAGAAGATACAACGATTAACTGTAGAACCTGTACAGCGGCATCGACTTAGCCACAAGAGTCAAGATCCAACGACTGAGGTGGCTGGCTCACGTAGAGCGTACGGACACCAATGCTCTGGTCTAAAAGCCTTCAAATCCACCCTCGAGGGACAGCACAGGAGAGGAAGGCTGCGATTCAGGTAGCGTACGCAATTGGAATGGGACCTTAATCAACTTAGCATGCTGGAGGCAGCTAGCTAAAGTTTGAGCTAACTGGAGACGCTTCTTTGCTGAGACCCAGATCCACCCCGGACTGTAGCGCCACCTTAAGTGAGTAAGTAAATAAACATGTACATAGATTGGATGAACACCAGTGCTCCTGATTGGACAGTCTTATAATCCACCCATGTGGAAGCGAACCTAAGTTATCTTTATGAATAGGACGTGCATAAGTACAGCTAGCTGGGTTATGATCTAAGCGAATGGAGAGGCTGATTAGTTGAGGTCCAAGTACACCTTGGACTGTAGCTCCATATAAGTGTAGACCCCATTTTCACAAGTTTGCTCATGTTTCTGAAGTAGCATGGATGAGCATGTCTAGGGATTTTTAAAATTGCCCTCAATCGCGCAGAATTTTATTAGGCCTGATCCTGCAAATTGTGTAGAACTACTAACACTTAAACCAAAGACTAAGACCGAATCTTGCATTAAATAAATTTATGACACTGAAAGTACGGACGCGGACTTCTTCGTAGTAAATATAGGAAGAGGTCATTGAAGTTTTATAATTGATACTAGATGCTTGGTCAATCACGTGGAAAGTGAAGGTCGAAAGTTGATTGGCAAAATCATATAGACGGTCAGACATTCACTTCGGACTATAATGTAGCATAAAGCAGTGCATCCATTACAATCAGGTCCAAGAAATTTCCGTTGACGTCTTAATGTGCCGATATCTACAAGAGTTATACCTTATTACCTATACAGAGATAAGATAAATAAGCAGATTTTAAAATCACCTAGAGCATACTCTTGATGATGCCTAACTTATCATAGGGTGGCCGTGGCTCAAGTGGCAGTGTGGCAGTGGACTGACTTCCAAATCGGAAGGTTCGGTGTTCGAACCCCAACCGCGTCCGAAAGACACTCAAGTTATGGTACAGCTTGAATGCAATTTCATCTTTGGTTCTTCATATACGTATTACATCATTCCTTTACGTTCGACATAAATTGTAGTCTTTTGAACCTTGGTTGGGGGCGGAAATGCGGGATAAGAATAACAATAAAGGATAACTTGCGTATTATTTTTGGACTCCAAAAAAGTCATATATGCTGGTTCTTAAATGGGCTAAGTAGAAGGAAGGAAAAAAAAGAACGTACCCAGGAGAAATGGTGATATCAACCAGGGTAATCTGATAGACGGTTTTCACTAAGTGCCAAAACACCTGATTTATATTTGCAGACGTTGACGTAAGTAAAGAAGTGATTACATCTTGCGTAAATTTGCCATACCCATTTAGAATTCTCGAGTCATTCTAATCAGCAAACACAAAAAATACAAACATCGACTAAGCTAAGCAAAGCGGCATCATGGCAGTGCGCACTTCCTTGATGGACACTGGAAGTAATTCCAGGGCGAATGGAAATATTCGTGTCAGAGGTCGATAGTTTCCAGGGGCGAGCAATATGACGGTTTTCAAAAACTAAGTATGGCAGGGTGGAACTTCGCTATTCGTACAATGACGAACGAATATTTCGAATCAAAAAACGTATTCCGGTAACGTTAATTCAATATGCACTCATATATTATGTGTCCAAGGAACCAAATGGCGATATGTCGGAAACAGGGCCCAATTCTTGAACCTACATCCGGGAGCGTACAAAATATATTATTACAGATCGAAAAGAAACGAAGTTGCCATCATCTAGACAATTAGCGTAAGCTTTTCAAAAGTCAGCGAACAATTGTTGGACATTAAACTGGTAATTCAAAATGAAACCTGTAGCATTGTTAGGGCCTGCACACTACCGATTAGGCAATGAACAATCGAAATATTTTGATGCCACTTCGATAAGGTCTTAAATGATGTACCAAGAAAGGAAGTGCCTTTCATCGATGGTGATTTAAATAGACATCTCAGGGAGCCGGACTATAAATTCAAAGACTGCCATATAGGAAACGGTTTCGGAACCAGAAACTCAGCTGAAAAAGATATATTAAATCCATACAAATCCAACGGTCCTACTGTACTTAATACACCCTTTATTGTCCACCTATGCTGGAGTAAAAGATTATTATTGACCTTGGGCGAATCTGTAGTAAATCAGCACTTAAGAATTTTTTGCGAAAAAAATCGGACAAAACCGCCATCATTTGAGAAAATAGGCTGGCGTAACAACAACGTCCAGTCCAGAAATTTGATAAAATGGTTTTCAAATGCCATAAACCAACAGCGTTTATGTGAAAACATTTCTATGAAAATGCAAGGGGAGTGTAAAAATCCCTCTCGGTGTTAAGAAGGCCGAAAGCAGCTAAAAAGGCACAGGCAATCGACCTTATGTATGTTTCTAAGTGGGAAAGAAAAAAAATCTTGCAAAAGGTTCAACTGCCTAAATATATTTGAGACAAGCAGAGACTCTGGCTTATGGGGAACTAAGAGATTTGAAATAGATAGAAAGAGTACGCTAATGCGTCACTTAACGAAAAATTCTTTAATAACCTGTCGAGTTGGTGGCTGTTTTGAGGCAGAGTTATTATAACTCCACGCGGTATGGACTTTATCGCATCCAATGATGTCGAGCACATTTTAGCGTAAAGCAGAAAGCCCATGAACTCCAAAACTTATTTGAGCAGTTGCACTTCGTACTTGGCCATCCTTAGAGCGAATAGTTCCGATTACCTTTCCTTTACGCCATCAGTTTTACGGCTTATTTGGGTCCATAATTATGACTATGTTACCGGCTTCAACTACCTTAGAAGGTATAAACCACTTCGACTGCTGAGTGATAGTTGAAAGGTATTCCTTAACCAAATGCTTCAAGAAATTGCTGGCGTATTGCTAACTCAATAGCCAATTGTTTTGAAGTACCATACGATAGTCAGTAAACTTTGCTATCAATTTCATCCCGTTTGAAGATCACAGCGGAAAAGTGTTTAAAGTCAGCGCTTCTTTGTGTTCGTCGGTGATATGAAGATATTGAAACGAACGCAATTTAGCGACGTTTTAGACTTCGGTAAGCCCGCCGCAACAGCTCGTCAGGACTTTTCAGCAATGCAGTAAAAAAGATGAACCAGGAACGATCTGTCCGATAGGATCACATGCCTATTGAAATACGGGCGACAATGCTAATCTTGGATTTGAATGTCTCGCGATTTTATACAATAAAAAGATAATAGGCCATCAGGTGTCTGACCAGTAGTGTGAAAGCTTTTGTGTTCCATTACATAAAGGCAAAAGCGTCACAAGAAATTGAAACATATCTTAATAATGTGTACAAATATTTCACATCTCTTACTCATGACTACTTTCCCGGAGTATATTGAGCGGATCAACAAAATTTACAATAGATAGAGAGAAGCGTTTAATGCTCATGTGGAATTTCCGTGCCGTCGCAGAAGAAACGGCAGATACCCTCCCAAGTGTTGATGACAATAGGAAATCTTGGGTTTAAATACAATAGTCCCCCATTCTGTTCAATGAAATGATGAAAGGCGATCGATAAGTCGCGTGTTCCACTGTATAAACTCAAAGGCGACACGAAAAATCGTAACAACTACCAATCTCACCGATCTCGCATCCTTTGAAAATATACGATAGAGTTCCTGACAATCGACAACGTTATATTATTAAACCTTATGACAGTGAATGCGGCTCTGTGGAAACAAGGTTAACATATGTACGACACGATTCAAAGTTTACGAATAATGACAGAGAAGCCTCATGGGTGTTTGAAAATCTGGATACAGTTTTCATCGATTTGGAAAAAGCTTTGGATACCG
The DNA here is from genome assembly GCA_963966105.1 of Volucella zonaria. Taxonomy (NCBI): domain Eukaryota; kingdom Metazoa; phylum Arthropoda; class Insecta; order Diptera; family Syrphidae; genus Volucella; species Volucella zonaria. The sequence goes on from OZ014530.1 coordinate 350,534,320, forward strand.
TTTCTAGAGTTCTAATCTGGACGGCGCTAAGGTCTCAAAATGTACCCGAAACGTATATGGGAATGATGCGCCACCCGGGGCAATATTCTCTATTGAAGCACCACATTAACGAGTCGGAATGGCTTCTCAATTCTTCGCTGATTATAGCGCTATCATAAGTAGTGACGAGACAACCTTCTACCTTACTCTTTATGATTGGATTGGGTTAGGAATCGCCCGGATTAACACCGAATATCTGTTGCTATTTATCTGAACCCATAAGTCCTTATCGGGCAAAAGTGCAAAGAATTTGACTCCTTGCGCTTAACTGGCGGAAAAGCTCCATACCATTTTGTAGCAGGAAAATGATGCATAGACTTAAAAGCTTGCAACGCATTCTAGTGTTGGATGAAGTACGAGAGATATAAAGGCAAAATGACAGCGACAGCACGTGTAACTAAAGACAATCTAATAAAAAGTTCACGCATCTGCAAAAGTCTCCATATTAAGAAACCGGGCCAGGCTGAGAAGACCAACGGGAGTTGTCCAAAAATTCGGTCCAAAAAAGCATTATAAGCCCAAATTATAGCTAAGGTTCGAACAAGGTGCCTAAGGAAAATTGTTGGATTACTTAAATGCAAAACCTCGCTGAACTCTTAGACCTACTAATGAAAATTGAACGGCCTGTAGAATCCTAAGTTCTACCAACTCGGCAAGTGGGCCGGAAGCAATGCACATATTTCAGCGGTTAATTTGGTTCAACTCTCTTCTTAAATTAAGGGAGCTATAAGAAATTTTTAAGCTCATAATTGGACCATTCTCTAGAATCTCCTGTCGAAGCCGTATCTTCAATTTTTTTATAAAGAAAAGTCGCATCTCGTTTATTAAATACATTACTCCCAATAGTGTCCTTGCAGTTAACCCCAAAAATCCTGCATCCATACGCTCGATTTGAAAAAAAAAATTCGCAGCATGTGAAGCTTTGAACTTGAACTACATCGGCACAGTTTCGTGCCTCCACCTTCAGTTGGGCAATTCTCATGTCAGTAAATCAACAAAATATCGCGAATGCGAAGGTAAATATATTTACACAAAAGTACTTAGACTGGGATGTATCTATTGTCTCAGAAATAAATTGCAACAGCCCTGGACTATAGAAAAATTACTTCGAAAACTAATCAAGTAAAACTTAGTTTAAATTTAAAGTGAAAAGATACTTTAAAGGCTTTTCCATTAAATGATATTCAAACTCCTTTGAGTACTCGTATTCAATGTAAAATATAGATAAACTTCTACTCACATTATTGACTAGGCACACCTCAACGTTTATTCCTCAAAATACTGGCTTGCGTTCGGAATAAATTTATAACACCTTATTTGTAATTTTCTAATTTAATTTAACGATTTAAAACACCGTCACACAATGTGTAGATTCACAAACAATTTATTGATTTGTTGGATTTTTTTTTTTTTTTTTTTGAATAAACTTGGGCCACACTTTTTTCCTTAAAATAGTCTCTTATCCAAATTTGCTTGAGCTTTGATATTTAAATCTCAATAGACCGTTTAGTAAAAACATCCGTAAAAATGTACATTTATTTATTTTTTTTTTTTTGTTTAAATTTGAATAAATATTGATAATTCCTTTGAGTGAAAGAATAATCAAAAATTAAAAATTTAAAAGAAAAAGAAAAAGAGAGAAGAAAAACGGATAACGCACCGAGTACGAGGTAATCGCACTTTTTCAAATTCACGACGAAATGAGCAGCTTAAGCGTCTTGCCTAGACCTTTATACGATTGTCATCTTTCAACGTGCAGGGCATCGATTGAGATGAGAGCGAACTTCATTCGGAAATAAACAAACTAAAACTACCAGCAGCCAACAACAACGGCTCTACCAACAATGACCAAGTTAAGTTAAGCCCATGCTTGATCTCTGAGTTGCGCTCATGATATTAACGCATTTTGTGTCAGTTACAGATACAGATACAGATATAAATACTTGTAGATACTACCTGACCAGCTGGTTGCTGTCAGTTAGTGGCTAGCTAACTTGTCGCTTAAGTGTGTAAGTTGAGTGTGCTACAGAATGCTAATGTCGATGTTGTTACATACTACCAATCCCATACTGTTGATGCTGTTTGCTACAGCTACTGCTACTGCATCTAGTGGGACTCAACCCCCACATTCACATTTCTTTTTGAGTTGAGATTTTTTTTTGCCAAAGCCCCTACACGAGTGGTTTCTTTACATAGTACTCATGGTAACCTTAATGATCCTTTGTGCGATGAACTTGACTTCATTATACTCGTACATAGATCGAAATAATTACTTAAGCAGACGGCTCATACGTACTCGGATAGGATGTCATAACTAAAAACAGTGATATGTCACAGTTTGCCCTTAGTTTTGACCGCAAGCGCAATTTAGTGTCCATGTTTGACGTGCGAATAGAACTGTGAAGATACAGATACTGTACGGGTACATCGTATATTTACACTTCCAATCATCATTGAATGGATAGCTGACATTTAGCCTTTAAGTCATTATCACAGAATAATGAGTAAGCACTTAAAGCACACACAGAAGTGGTACTCTGTTCTAGGTACATCGGCGCTTAAGTCATCTGCCTGAAAAGGTGACCACTTTTTCTAGTTATCCGTAAGAAATTCTGATTAGGGAGGAGATAATTACCCAACTGCTGCCTTGGGTTACTGACCGTCATCTGCAGAATTTCAGTGCTGTCATATTTTTTTTCTGGAAAATTCAACATCATTTAAATGTCGTAGACATTACTCAAAAGGTGCGTCGCGGGTTATCCTTGAATTAATTTTATTTTACTGGGCTCAGGGTTGAGATATGCTTTCGAGTGCATTTCGAATGAAGTCGACCGCAGAGAGGCTTATAACCTACGGAGGACAATTGTCATACTCAGAAAGCAAAATCAAAACTAAAAAAACGATCTTTACTGGTTTTGTAGATGTATCATAAAGTTTTCAGGAAATTCACATCAGCTCCAAGGATGTAGTATTTACACATTATGGAATATAGTAGGTGTGATCTTGTCACTTCTGAGTGTCAAAAAAAGCTCCACCTTACATCTCGAAATTCCTCGACTAGTTTGTCTAGTCTTCTGTTCGTGATTAATTGTTCTTTATGACGGAGACTTGGGATTTTTTTTCAAAGAGCCAAGTGTTTCCAGCATTTGACTTTTTTACCAATCTCACGACAAGTATCGCAGGATGTTGTGTTACTTATGTCCAGGATACCTAAGTAGTACATAGCAAAAGCGTAGTGCCTCGTTAGGGCGCCACTGCCCCCTGCAGTATTTCCTACTGAGGGTCTGCCGGCGACCTGAGGGTCATTCCATCTGCTGCCATGCTCATATAAAACCTAATTGTCAATGGAAGCTCTAACCCAGGACGCAGGCAGAACTAACGTGTAATTCGGGTATTGAAAAAGTTCCCTTGCTTCTTAAGTTTTTCGTTGGAGTGCATTTTTTTAAAAACGCCAAGCCAGGAGAAGAGAAGAATATATAAAATCCTGCAGAAAGGGTACCCCATGCAGTATCCCAGGTCAAGGAAACAGAAGACACTCACGATTGGTACACCATCCGGAATTTTTTCAAGACATTTAAGCCCTTGAAAGTCCTCTGATAACGTGTATACTCAGTAACAGTTTCATCAACAATAGTTCTACTTACGGATACCATAGAGCCTTACAGCAGTGTAAGATTCGTGCAATGGTTGGTTCAAACCAACCTGATACTCACTAAATCTCCCTTGCCGCTTGGCCTAATCTATTCTGGAACCGCCGTTCACCTGCCACCGTTTGGGTTCTTATCTACCCCGCGACAGCAACGAGGAAGCTTGTGTCTAAGTCTAAAAGACTCCCCTCGCAAGTACCCCGAGGGGTACCGTGGTCTCTTATCGGTGGGCTTCTATTTAGACCTCCCACAGCAACTCTTCGTTCCGGTGCTTCACACTCCTGGCAACCCGGAGGAGTCAGAGATATGCACAGCCAACGCAGTCTGACTCCATATCAACCATATAGCGTCACGACCAATAGGACATCATCCACAAAGCCGGTCAGCCTGGCCCCGGTAGGTATTTCTAGGCACAGAAGCCCGTCATCCACGAGGTTCCAGAGATCGGGACCGACGTCAATTGCTTCTCTTCGTTCCTCCATCCCTCCGTCTCTCCGTCGTCACGTAGCGGAGTACTCGATCCTGATGTTTACTATCCTGTATCTTTCTGAGGTAGTCCGGTATGCTTTGCCGCCTCAAGGCCTCTCGGACCTCGGTCCAACTTACCGAATTAAATGTGCTCTAGACTTCGAGCGTGACCAAGATGCCAACACTCCTCGTCTTGTGGTTGGCCTACTTTACAATGCCTTAAACCTCGGCAACCGTCATACGAACGGACTTCGCAGAACCCATACTGATTATCGGAAAGAGTGCAGCACTCTCTTATCCTCACTCGTATCATCTTCTACAAGATTTTCCCGGCATTACACAGCATACCCAAAGGTCGGAGTGATGAGGAAGTGATGGGGAGTGGTTTGCCTTTATCCAAAACAACAAGACTTTGGAGTTTCCATAACTCACTGAATACCCCGGCACGTAAACACGCATTGAACATATCCATGAGCACATGTGGTTTCACTGCATGATCGCGATTTCCAGGGTCCACCAATAGCTCGGCTTTCGCCTGAACCTGGATGGTCTACAGGGCATACACGCGTTGCACCATTCCTTGACCTGGCGCACGGTGCGGTCCACCAGCTGTTCGGACGTAATAATAATGCTCTAACACACTTCACATTGAAGTGAAGCCAGAGCTTCACGAAATACTTCTCGGTTAAGCCGCGTTACATTCCATCTGATGGCGCGTGTACGGAGTGCCTCACATGACTTTGCTAAGGCCCCCATTTATTTTGCTTAATACAAGCTTAATCTAACTAGAACTAATGGAAAAACTTAAGAGTTAGGAACCAAGGAATCGATGGAGGAGATCTTATTTGAGGCGAGGAGTGCTCAGGTTTAAATCAAAAACGGAGAGGTTTGAGTTGACCTTTGTGGGCATACGGATAATTGGTTCGTTGGAGCCATAAGAAGCGCGATGGACCAAGATGGAAGAGATGGGGACAACGTAGATTACGTAGGTTAGTGTTGAGGGAAATAGAGTTGAAAAGGGATGCGCAGTCGATGGAACCGGAGAACAGTCGATGAATTAAAAGAATGTCAACAATATTCCCACATTTTTCTAACGAATTCATATTGAGAAGTTTGAGGTGGTCCTGATAGGGAGGTACGATTAAGGGGTCTTTCCCGGGCAGACCAAAGAGAGCAAATCGGAGGAATCGACATTGAATACCCTCGTTTCGGGAAACATAAACTCGGTGAAAGGGTGGCAAAGCTTGATTGCCATACTTAAGCAGGGGGCGAACATAAGGAGATCTGGTTACATACGGGTTGGAAAATTCCTTGGACCACCGTTTAATGAAGCCAAGTGATGAATTGGCTTTGGGGATCTTCTTATCGATATGTGAACGGTTGAATAATATGCCAAGGTCTCGAAAAGACTGAACCAGGGGAATTGGTTGACCATAGAGAAAATAAAGTCGGGGAGGAGACGGATTGCATTTACATGAGAAGGTTATACATAGATTGGCATCTGGCTATTTGGTTAAGTTCTAGGCAGTTTTTGAAGGAACCGATCAAGATCATCTTCAAGAAGGGCAGAGTCATGGGGAGAGGAAATAGTTTTAAAAAATTTTGTGTCGTCAACGTAAAGAGAGAGGGAGGAGTGTTTAATGACCCTCTTAACATCGTTAATAGTAAGAGTGAAGAGAAGAGGGCCAAGATGACTGCCTTATGGAACTCCAGATGAGGCCAGGAATGGGACAGAAAGGGCGGATCTAAACCGAGCACTATGATATCGGATCGGTTTACCAGATAAGAAGAAATCCATTTTAATAAAAGAGGCTCAAAGCCGAGAGCAGACAATTTGAAGAGGATCAATTGATGAGATATCTTGTCATACGTTTTAGTGAAATTAGTTGCGTTGACATCGATTTCTTTGCCATATTCTAAGGCAAAAGCAAAAGATACGAATTCAACTAGGTTTGTGGTAGTTGATCCATCTTTTAGAAAACCACGTTGTCTAGTTTGGGTGCATAATCCCTTGGCTTTTGCTTAGATCCCTTCTTGTATATCGGGATTATAAAAGAGGTCTTCCAAATCTGGGGAAACTCGCCCTCCGTCAAAGATAGGTGAAATGACAAATTGAAAAAAGGGCTTGGTGTCATTTATGACATTGGTTTGCTCACTATTGAGGTAGCGCTGATAGAGAAAGTTGTAGGGTTTAATGAAATGAAAGTATGTACTCGTACATAAATATTTTGATAGGTCGGAAGAAGATTGGGTGCGAAGGAATACCGCCCATAACTTGTTTCTTAAAGATGGATTTGAATACTTCTCTGTAAAAAATGGAGAGGGTAGCGGCCATAAATAGATTGGTAAACTCGAAAGAAGCCCTGCTTGGATAAGTATTGATTTTACGAAAATTAGCTTTGTGAAAACTCTAAGAAGAGAGAATTTCACGAGGAGGCGACTGGAGGAAAAAAGAGGAGGGCGAAAGATATCAATGGTTGAGATAACTAGGAGACAACACAATGCTGAGGAATTGATGGGATCAATTGTGAAGGTAACGTCTAATTGCCTTTCCATATAGTTGGAAACGCCATTGACTTGACATAGGCTAGAGTCTGTTAACCGATCTAAGAAGATCCTTAGTAGAAATGGGATTAGAAGCGGTGAAAAAAGATAGGTCTTCAGACGGAGTCCATTTCAGCTCAGTTTCAAGCGAGTCCGATAAGTCAATCAAATTGTCAATTACATCAATAGCAAGCAGATAGGATTCGATTGGTTAGACTGTAAGAATGTAACAACACATAACTTACAAGCATCTACGAGTATGTATGTGTTATATTAACTGACACCAAGTCGAGCTTAGAAGAAGAAGTCAAAGCTGTTGCGAATGGCCAGTAGAACACCTCGACAAGGAGAGTCAATCAAGGGGGGTATGCGATCATCATCCCAAAAAACATTAAAAGAAAGAGCGAACAACTCCCGGTTTTTTATGTTGGGGAAACAAAAGAAAGTTAAAGCGTGGATATACTCGCAAAATAGGAGAGCATGAGATTGACGTAAAACAGCGTGGGTTTTTGAACGCAGTCCTCTTACGTTCTGGTAATAGAAAATGAGAGGAAGATGTTCCCATGACTTTTTATGATCGAAAAAATGTGTAGTGGTCAAGCCGACTGCGTTGGAGGTATGAGACTCTTTAAACGTATTAAGAATCTCTTGATACTTTAGTTAAAGCAATCTCCTCCTCCTTTAATTGAAATCGGAAATACAGCCTCAGATGTCGGAGCATCGATCTCCTTTCCTGAAACAGATAACTACGACTCCAATCTTTCCGAGGTGACAACTAAGCCGGTCTCAACGACGTATCAAAAGGAGATCCTATACGATCAGACGATGACGATGAGCTTTTGTGCATGGTTTTTGAGAATCAGAGGATTCAAATTACACCGTGGTTGAGGCTTCTCTAGTTGATTGTATCAATGATGCTAAGGTTTCTTCAGATTAACCTACATCGCTTTAAAAAGGTCTCGGCCGCTTGCTTCTACAACGACTTAAGCGGTCTAAACAACATGACAGTATTCTATGCATCATCAGGAGCTGAAATTGGTTCCAATAGTAGGAAGGTCGCAAATCCACGTACAATCACAATGAGCCCATAGACCTAACTGAGTTGGTTTTTCCAACAGCCACTCTTACCTAACCTACCTAAACTAAAGGGCGCATCCTATATTTAAATTTAAATAACACAAGGTGTGTGTGAGATATCATCGAAATTTTTTATTCTTTTGAAAGGCCTATTGATGCCATTATGGAATATAACATCGTTCAAATGTCTGCCGCGGCTTCTCTGAGGGGAGCGCATCCGAAATGTCCAATTTCCCATAATTCTGGCGAATAAATCAGGCTGAATTTGACCTATGGTAGGGGTTATGTTGGCTTTGAGGGGCGCTGTGGCTTGTGGCTTGTGGCTTGTGGCTTGTAGCTTATTCGCATAGACCTGGACTTCAGAAAACCGATACCCATACATCCATAAATGGGGCTCATCGCTGAAGATGATTTTTCGAAGAAAATTAGAGTCAGTTTCTAACTGCTCCAGAGCCCATTCAGCGAACACACGTCGTTGTCTATGGTCGTTTATAGTCCTCTCGGTAGGATGATTATGGCGACTGTAAAATGGGTGAACCACCTTGGCCGAACAGAACACCCATTTGGATAAAATGATTTTATCATTTGCACGTGTTGTTGAACGCTATGTCCGTCCATGGTGATTTGGCAAAACAGATTGAATAAATGACAACCAATTTTACAGATGTACGAGTAGCTTCACCAATATGGCCGCCATCAACTGTCAAAGTTCCCTATTGGAACATCGGGTCCTTTCTGTCTTCAGTCGCGTCAACTTTAATTTACTAAGTTCTCTTTGGAATACTTTTTGTCAGTAAGGGTTTTTCAACTCACCTTCCGTCGGTCTCTAATGTACGACAATGTCTCCATAAAGCAATTCAAAAGGATTCTCTATTTGATACCGCCTAAGATATTTTCAAAATAAATAAACACCAAGTGCAATCAAAGGACTTTTAGATCGACACGGCTCTAAGAAGGCATATGCGTAGATTGCTTGGTAGAATGGTTTCGGCCAGAATATGAACCGAGAAACGAATGTAGTCTAGTTTTCACGGATGCCTCGAAACCGATTCAGGATATGGCGCGACAAAGTTAGATTTCACTTCTCGTAAGGGGAACTTTCATCTGTCTTCCGAGCGGAAATATACGCAATCCTGATGACAGTGAACTAGTTTGTAAAGAACGGGTGTAGGGAACGAAGTTTCTACGTCTGTAGCAATGGCCAAGCTGTGCCTGGCGCCTTGCTGTACCTTCTCAACATTCTAAGCTAGTTCGAGGAAGCAAATTTCCTCTGAATGCAGAGGAGATGTTAAAGCTACTGAGTCGTGTTTGGATCAGAATTAGATCGCTAATGAGCTTGTAGGCAAAGTAGTAGGCAAAGTTCAGAGGAGAGTTTCGCAGAAACCATATCTGCGTTAATAGTTGGGTTTTTTTTTGTTTGTATATCTACAGATATAATGACTGTTCAGGATAATGGTACACCAAACAATAGTTTCCCAACGTTTCTAAAAGCCAGCAACTTTCGTACGTCGATTTTGCTAAGCACCTACGAGTGAGTGTGATTGATAAAAGTGGCATAAGATGTTATTACGCCAGCTGAGAGAGTTATGACGAGTGTAAGACTCCTGTCTACAGTCGCGTCAGACTGGATGTGGTAAGTTTTGGTACTGTAGACACTTTATCATCTTTCCACAGGCTGAGAAATTTTAGTAAAAGGTACGAGTATGTCCCCTCATTCTCTAAGGAGAACAATGAGATTTATTCTTCAAGTGGTCTACTCTGGCAGTGACCAATGATGTTTGCCCAGGACATTATATAGCTTTATATATGCTTGTGGCTTTGTGCACAGCATTCTTTTGGTCTTGTCCCTCTTTAAAGGATCTCATTTCGTCTTTTTTTTTTTGCTTGTTTGCTTGCTATAAAGGCATGGTGAGAGCGACAGATGATGTCGATGTGTATCCAGATATTAGCTGAGCAGATTTATTGGATAAAGTTCCTCGCATATTAGCACCTGCCCTACGCATTATATGTTCCAGCACTAAATTGAAGAGAGCTTTTATTCAGAGTCACTGTTGATGTGCTGACGATAACCTACCTTACTTTGATTAGACAATTGCAGTCTCAGACAGTAGAGTTAGCGATCCCTTGTTCCTGATTTTCTTTGCCTCATAGATAAACTATCCTTTTCCAGCTGAAAACCGTAGATAAGGGTATTCAGTAATTAAGAGTCATTCTCTAGAGCTCGTCGGTCTTGAGTATGCCTTCCTGTTGACACCGTGAATTTAGTTTCTGCGTCGTTCAGTTCAAGAGGGTTTAACCTTCTGACGCTTCTGGTTCGCACCGACAACAACTCATAATAACTTCCATTCACAACTATTGTAGCATGAATGTACAAGTATTTCATAGATTTTCCAATAGGAAACTATTTTCCTAAGCTTTTTTGTTCAAATGAGTAATTAATAAAAACTAATGGCGTTTTTACTTTCATAAATGGTTGCACGAGCATTCAACGAGTGTCTAGTTATTATAAACAGGTTCACAACCTTTTTCGCATTATTAAAGAATATGTATTCCTTTAAAGAGATATTGTTGCATATGTTTGTTTGTAGTACTATATCCGCAATTTAGCTGCAATATCACAATTATTGGTGCTTTGATGAAGACAAATTGTTAAGTCAGAGGTGATATGCACTTTCTGAGTAGCAGACAATCTTTATTTGTCAGGTAAAGCTACTCACGTGATTATTACTTTTTTACGTTGATATATAGGTAGATATGCCGACGTAAATATATGAAACGGAGCACAGGGGAAGGCTGGTGTACTCCGACCTGCTTCCTTCTCCATTACAAACCGAAGAAAGATTGCCAGAAATGACAGCAGCAAAAATGCACAGCTGAGGGGCTGGTTGCGGCATACATTTGAAAGCAAGAAGGAATCCTTACGACTAAGTTCAAGCCTATTTTCCCATTGATTCGGCACTATCGCTACCACTAAAGGCAGTTGGACCCTTTGAACACTTTTATTCCAGGAAGATGGGACTTACCTATTCCAAACCTCGCGATGCTAATGCTAAGAATACAACGTGAGAGGCCATCATATTCTGGACTTTATACTATCGTCTGGCCTGTTAATCAAGCGTTTTTGACTAAAAAGTACCGTCGTAGGCTCCCATTACTGGCCTGATAATGACTCAGGAATTTAGAGTTGATATTGCCATTATACGCAGGCTAAAAAGTAATCACACTCCTGCGTCCGCCCACGTCTGTAAATACAGACCAGCTGTTTTGGCACTTAGTGAAACACAGGTAGATCGCCGCCAACACCTGTCAGGTCACTCTGATTTGAAACTACCTAGCTACGGACTAGTACCATTATTCTTTTCGTACCGCGGTCTCGCCATTTACGTGCGTAGTGATGTAGCTTACCAAACTATACCGTTAAAATTCCATCTCCGTAAGCAAATTATCCACTATTGCTTTATTTACAGAAGCCACAAACTAGACGGCAACTCGACCTTTAATGAGTTTGCCTGACTCCACACAAAGAATTGTATCCCTGTATCCCCATACTGAAATCGTTATTACGGGCAAATTCAATTCTGGTTGGCTTCGACATTCTGGACAGACAACACCCGAAGGACGGTGTGTTGAGATCTTCGCTGCAGAAAATAATTTGACCCAGCTTGTAAATGAGCCCACACGAATACCAGACCTTGATAGTCATACCGCCAATACTGCCAGATCCTTTATCCCTTATCGGATGAAGGGTATCAGACCAAAAGAAAAGGCATGGTACGACTCGAGCTGTAAAGGGGCTATCCGGGTTAAAGAAGTGTTTTTTCAATACGACCAAAAACTGAGGCAAAAAATTCGGCAATGTCCCAAAGGCAGTAAAAATGTTTGGTCGTTCATCAAAAAAATTAGAAATTCTGCCTCATCCTCCATCCCAACGCTCATTTACAATGACATTCCAGCTGTCAGCTCTTTGGACAAGACCAATCTGCTTGCCGCACACTTTGAGGCCAGCTCAACACTCCCAGATTGTGCTTTGTCCCCGCCTACACTTGAGTGTGTCTAATCCTCAATGGAATGAATCCATTTTCGCACTCGGGTAGTAGCAAGAGTTCTTGAGGAACTTAACATTCACAAATCCGCTGGTCCTCCTTCTGAAAAGGTGTTCTTCTTCGCTGGTAAAACCACTGCATAAGCTTTTTCTTCCATCCAACACTTTAGGACTCTTTCCGAGCAGATGGAAAACAGCATTTGTCCAACCCATCCCTAAAAAAGGCCAATCTTCCTCTCTCCCCTCTTACACGCCCATTGCACTTACGTCCCTTCTTTCCAAGGTCATGGAAACTCTCATGAAATATCCCGAAATATGAGAACTTGTCAATGACGGGCCGTACGGTTATTGTAGCAACATATCCACTGGTGATCTGATGGCATGTCTCACCGAAAAGTGGAACCAAAGCGTACATCAATCTGGCGAAAGCAAGATAGTTGCACTTGATATTTCTAACGCATCTGACAGTGTTTGGCATCAGGTTCTTCTGTCGAAAATGCGTGCTTTTGGGATCGATGACTCTCTTCTTCAATGGATTAGAAATTACCTTTCGGAACGTTCAATTCAGCTTGTCTTGGATGGTTTCAAGTCTGATCTATGATCAAAATAAATGCTGGTGTGCCCCAGGGCTCCGTTCTGTCTCCGACACTCTTTTTAATTTTCATCAACGACCTCTTGTCTGCTAGCTCTAATCCAATATACTCCTTTGCTGACGACAGTACTCTCTGCTTTTCATATTTGTCCCCGGACTCACGTCCCTGCTCTTCGACTACAGAACGGGAACGGCAGCGTATGTTAAGCCCATTAAATTCTGATATTAACAGCACAACTAATTGGGGAACCACTAACAGAGTAGAATTTAATGCTTCCAAAACTCAATGCTGTCTGCTGTCGTTAAAGCGAAATTTAAACACCTAGCCATTATCTATTAATGGCACTTGTATCGCCGAAAGCGATAAACTTTCCATTCTCAGTATGTGCGTCTGTGACAACTTACGTTGGAATGACCATATATTCGATGCCGTCAAAAATGCTGCGAAATGTCTAGGTTTCCTCAAGCGATGTAAGAAATATTTTGCCCCCTCTGATCTGGACTCAATATAAAAGGCATTCATCTGCCAAAAATTAGAGTACAATGCTCACATCTGGTCGGGTGCGCCCAAAACATCTCTGCACCAGCTAGATAGGATTCAAAACCGTGCGATAAAACTCATAGGTGATACTAACATCACTCAAACAATGGACACCCTCGAACACCGACGTTATGTCTCATGTCTCACTGTTTTATCGCTATTTCCACCACCCGTGCTCCATAGAAATCGCCAAGAGCATTCTGCCCCTTCTAACTTTTAACCGTAACACCCAACTCGTTATGAATGCTCATCAGTACACCCTTTCGGACGCACTCTAAAATCTCGTGATTCGTTCCTAAGCCGAACAACTCGCTTATGGAATGCCCTGCCTAGCTCTTTATTTCCTAGTCATTATAACCTGCAAACATTTAAAACCAACTTTCACCGGTACCTCCCTTTCCATACTCCCTGATTTTCCTTCGCCCGCGCTGTGTCCACACACTTTAAGGGTACATAAACCCTCGAGCGCGCAGAAATTATAAAAAAAAAGAAAATAGATTGTAGGATGCGAGGTCTAAAACCTCGTAATCTGAGAAAAAACTAACTAGATACGATTTAAGGAGTAACTCGACAAATCTGTCAATGCTCCACCTAAACCCAAAGCGAGGCAGAGAGTAGAAGAAGCTGTTCAGAACCAGAAAGGTGTCCTAACAAATATTTTAAACAGCCTTGAAATACTTTTAAAAATCGCCTATTTCATTGCGGAATGCAGATTGGTATCGGCTATATAAGGAGACCCGATAACTTCCAAATATGTTAGGTCACTTAAGACCAATTTGAAGGAAGTATGGAATCTCCACAGAGACTCTCCGTAACAAGATGGAGAAAGAGGTAGTCGTCCTTGTGAGAGCATCATGATGGCTGTGATTTAAGCCTCAAGTCGTAGGAAGAGTCTTCCACTTGTGGTTGAGCCGATGTAGAGCTGGAATAAGTACTGGATGCTATGACCCTAAAATCGACCCTAAGGTCGGCCTTGACTCAAACTTAGGTGGAACCTTGGCCTCCAACACAGATTCCGACTTGGTATTAAAGAAATGGTGGTTAGCGCTGGCCAGGCGTGGCCAACCCTCTTGGAGATATGGGAATCTCGTGAAACCAATTTATATGGTTTGACAGGCGTTGAAGAAAAACACAAGAGACGTTCTGTCTGTTGGATCATACCTATTGACCGTCTGTTTCAATATGAATTGGAATGAAAAGAAATGAGAAAAATTAAGGTTTTTCTAGTTTTTAAAGTGCAGTACTGACACTAACGATAGAGGTGAGTCACTTTCTGATTATATAATAAGTACTAACCTCATCATTTGTAACATTGGCAATGAGCCCAATTTTATAACAAGAAAGCGACAGGAAGTGCTAGATATCACTCTTGTCTCCGACAGCATCACTCAAATACTAATGAACTGGATGGTATCATCTGAACACTCTTTTTCAGACCGCAGATACATTGAATTTAGCCTGAGTGATGCTCCTCCCAGGCAACCACTGTTCCAGAATTATCGGAAAACTGATTGGCCGAAATACAGAGGAATACTGTCAGAAACGCTATCCTCTGAAATCTCACCTCCCCCGCGTGACACCAATGAGCATATCCTATTGTATATGTTTGAAAAAAACTAATGTCTCTTGAACAACGTCAACTGATGAATCACTCAACCTGCTACTGGACACCCACTTTCCAGCTAGCTCTCAATTCGCGGATAGTAGCAACTAAAATAGGCCTACTGCAACCGGGACCAAAATTCTTGGTCTGATTACAAGAGACAAACTGCTCTAGGCGCTGCATAGCTTCAAACCATACAATTCTGCTGGTCCGGACGTTATAATACCTGCCGAGCTACAGAGGTCCTCAGATATTATTCTGCCTTCGCTAGAAAATATTATGAGGAGCTGTGTAGAACTGATCCACATTCCACTGTCATGTAGTTTTCATTCCAAAAGCCGGAACATGTTCTCTTGTTGTCCCAAAGGACCTCCGACCTATAAGTTCATCATCTTTCCTTCTGAAAACTGTAGAACGACTGATTGATATCCGTATACGAGCTAAAATTGATCCAACGACGACTGCGCTATCAACTCTGCAGGTAGACGACTCACTTGGGGAGTTGATCAGTCTTATGCTAAACAGCAGGATAATCAATTCCAAACTGGGGCTTCTGCTATGGCGCCGTAAGGCGGTGTTTGACAAAGATTTCCATGTAAACTTCCCCTCTAGATTCTTCTGGGAGGAAGATGTTTTCATGGAGGACAAGTCAATCCATTTCTGCACAGATGGATCTAAAAAGGGGTCGGTGGCGGTGTTTTCTCAGATAAGCTAAACCTAAGCCTCTCTTTCCGTCTTCCAAATCACTGGAGCATGTTCCAGGCGGAAATTTTGACTATAGAAGAAGCTCTGTCCTGGCTGAAGAAAAACGTGATATCTGCAAAGGATATCCGCATCTCTTCGGATAGTCAGTCAGCTATCAAGTCCCTGGAGTCAGACTCACTAAATTCGAAAACCGCCTTTGAATGCCGACCAACTCTTGTGGTGATGGCAGAGCAGTTCAACCTTCACCGTTCTTGGGTGCCGGGCCACAGAGACATTCCGGGGAACTGTAGAGCCGATGAACTCGCCAAAGTTGGAACCTCTCTACCTATTCTATCGGGAAAGGGTAACATCGGTATACCAATCGCTACATACAAATTAAAATCAAAGCTGGATGCCAATAAAAACACAGACTTTAGGTGGACTGTTGGACCAACATGTCTAGCGACCAAACAGTTCTGGCCAAAGCTGGATCTGAATCGCTCTAAGAGTCTGATCCTTCTAAATAGGAAGCATCTCAGCGCCATCATAAGTGCCATCACTGGACACTGCCTCATAGGCAAGCACGTGAGATAGCTTGGCGCCTTTACAAATGATTTCTGTAGAAGCTGCATGGACGAGGAAGAAGAGGAGACAATCCTCCACCTTCTCTGTACGTGTCCAGCTTTCTCCCAGAGGAGAAAACTTCACTTAGGAGCTTTCTTCTACAACGACCTAAATGATCTAAAAAAATATGGACGTAAACAGTCTTCTACGCTTCATTGTAAGCTCAAACTGTTTCCATTAGCAAGAGGATCATATGTAGATCCACGTTGCATCACAATGATCCAATTGGCCTAAGTGGCTTGGTGTTTCCAACAGCCCCTCTTACCTACCTCCCTACCTTGTGGCAACACGGATAGCGCAAGGTGAAATGTTCTCGACAGAAATTTCAGGAATTAAGACTGAAACAAGCGGCAAGCTAAAATCGTTAAACCCCTTTGTTGACAATGATGACATCCTACGGGTCGGAGGCAGATTACAGCATTCAAATCTGGGTTACGAACAGCAACACCCGATCATCCTCTCCCCAAGTCATCATTTCACTCAGCTGTTACAGCATGATGCACATGAGAGGACTTTGCGGAATACGGAAGATAATGGCAAACTTACGCACTAAATACTGAATACTGCGTTTGTACACAACTGCAATATTTGCTCTCGCTACCGAGCACGTCCACCGCAACAAATGTTGGGCAGTTTACCAGCTCCTAGAGTAAGCAGCTCACGACCATTTTTACACGCTAAAGTTGATTCCCCGGGCCCAATTAACGTCAAGGCTTGGAAAGGAAGGGGATCCAAAGTATCTCAGGATTACTTTGCGATGTTTATTTGCCCTGCTACCATACCATAGGCTATCCATATAGAGCTGGTAAGTGATCTAATGACGCAAGCATTTATAGCTGCATTTAGAAGGTTCACGGCTCGAAGAGGTATTAGTGCACAACTCTTTAGCAACTGCGCAACCAACTTCGTAGGAGCTACGAAAATTGCTGAAGACTGCTCAAACTGATTGGAATAAAGTCGCCGAAATACTTACATTCTCCCCACTTTGGAGGGTTATGAAAAGCAGGAGTAGAATTCATCAAATTTCATTTGAGGCGAATTGTTGCTACGGAGGTATTCACATTTGAAGAGCTCAACACGTTTCTTACACAAGTGGAAGCGTGTCTTAATACGAGGCCCGCTCTGCCCAATGACCAGCAACCCCGACGAGCCACTAAACAACGTACCTCACCCGGAGCTGACTAATGCTAAACTTGACTATCTCAATAGAGAGCAAAGGATTGGAGGTCTCTGCCAAATACGAGTATTTTGGAAGCACTGAATATCTCGCGACGATCCAGCAACGACCGAAATGGCTCAAGCTTGGACGTCAGCCACACATCGGAGATCTCGTTTTGGTGAAGGATGAACGGTTACCACCATCGAAATGGAGTCTGGCCCGGATTACCGAGTACCGACACTCATCCAAGAACAGACAACTTAACTCCCGTGGTCAATATAAAAACACAAAGCGAAGAAATGATACGACCTATAACCAAAATAGTGTTCAGACGGTAATTTGAGGATTATTCTGAACGAAGCCGCACCTTGTATTACCAAAGTGATGGCAAAAAGACATCAACAAATTATAAACGTTTCCCCTTAGGATTACTACTTAATCCGACGCTTTTCTAACACCGAGATAAGGAGGATACGAGTATAATGTCGTAGAGAGCCTGGGCTAAAAATTTATCTCTGGATACTCCAATTTGTAGAACCAACTTTGCAAATAGCGGAAATCGGCTTGTCAAAGCGAATATTTCTTTTAATTTTATTTAATATTGGCTAACCTCTTAGATGTTAAGTTTTGTCCTTGGCTATGATATATCGTAGTTTGGCGCTTATTTTTTCCACCTTTCCGCTTATTTGTTCAAGAAATCTCAATTTCAAAATTCATACTTCAAGTAACGAGAAAAGAAAACAGCATTTCCGGCAGAAAGGTAGTGACATCTATGGCTCAAAAACGAAAGGCTTTTCCAAAAGCCCACAGCACGAAGCTTTGATTTTTCTTCAGTAACGCAAAGCTCATATGAAATGACGGTTTTTTTTTAAATTTAATTTTGTACATGAGTAAATTATTTGATTAGGATCCATGGAAAGGACCGAGTTTTTCGCATGCCTTGACAATAAACACATATTTACGAAACTTTTAATAGATTCGAGCTCATATATATACCATATGACAAATAATTATATTGTGGAGTACCCAATCATTACTGGAAGCGGGAGAGGATTGAGGCACTGAATTTTGGCTGGAACAGGCATAGCGGCAAGAATACACACACTAGCAAAATATTTAGCAACAAAATTGGAGCAACTGCAATATAGCCCATTGAGGGCTTGTGTAATTTGGCCGGAGTTTGTAAGAAGTTAGGAAAGAGTGGCCGTTCAAGAAACCAACCCACTTAGGCCTATTGGCCCATCGTGATGCCACGTGGATCTGTGATCCTCCTACTTTTGGAACCATTGTGAGCTTCTGATGAAGCGTCGGAGACTGTTAACGTCTATATTGTTTAGATCGCTCAAGTCATTGTAGAATAAAGCTCCTAGGTGAAGTTTCCGTTTTTGGGAAAGAGCTGGGCATGCCTTATACTCCTCCTCGTCTATGAAGAAACATTAGTACAGACGCCAAGCCTTCTTGAACGGTTGCCTATAAGACAATGTCCAGTGATGACACTTATGATAGCGCTAAGATGTTTTCTATTTTGAAAGAGCTATTCAGAAGCAATTTTGGCCAGATTTGTTTGGTCGCTAGACATGTTGATCCAACAGTCCATCTAAGGTTTGTTCTTCTATTTGCGCGAAGGTTTGTTTGCACAACAAAATTATGGAACCTCCGAGGTAGTGATCTCGGAGAAGATAGAGGACTCAGCAAAGCAGAAAAATTGGATGCTGTGACGCAAACGCCCATCATACACAATGAGGAAGCGATGATATCAACCCAAGAGGTGAGTGCTTGTATGATTTTATTTAATCTACCACCCTCAATATTTGCAGTAGAGCAAATTCACCCACTTTTGTGGTGAAAAATAGGCAGGATAGATATCACCCTTGCTACAAATACAGAAGGGTTAGAAACAATTGAATGGAGAGTTGTTGACGAATCGATGAATACGCGTCAAGGTGAACTTTCAGAACAAGGTTTGTAGTTTTCAAAGAAATCCTAGAAGGACTGGTTGAGTCAAGTATACAGAAGTAGTAAATATACACCTGGATACCCAATCAATCACCTGCGATAATATTGTTAACTTCGATAGGGCGGAAGAAAATATTAATAAGACACTAACAATGGCGTTCGAGAAAGCTTGCCCGGCTAACAGAACACCTAAACCGGCTCAACCAAAATGGTGGGTGGCCGTGGCTCAAGTGTTAGTGGACTGTCTTCCAAATCGGAAGGTTCGGTGTTCGAATCTCAGTCTCGCCCGAAAGACATTTCATCCACTTTTTCAGTTAATGAAAATCAAGTACGACGAGTAGTTGACTAGAAGCCGACATGAAGCCAACTTCCACTAAGAATTTAGTCGCCACCCATGGAGCAAAATAACCACTGAGCCCAAACATCTTTCTTTCCCTCTCTATCCCATTTTCCAAAAAACTTAATACATGCTGAGGCATTATAAGTGTACTCATACTCTTTTTACAAAAAACAAAAAAAAAAGGGAGTTAGGCTTAAAAGGGAAAGAGGTTAGGAAACTCTATCGTAGGGCGAAGCTTTTCAGAATCCGCTGCGAATCTATCGCGGTAACAGACGACGCTTCGAGGTTTCGCAAAGTGGTTTCAAAGGAAGCGAGCGTTCCTAGCTACCTCAGGAAAAATTACGGAACCTGGCCTGAAAGTAGACAAGAGGTTTTGGCAACACTGGTCGAAACCCGCTTTCCGGGATCCACATTGATATCTCTCCCTCTGTAAATGGGTGTTCTTATTAAGAGGAACAAATCAAGGTGGGCAATTCAGTCCTTTAAGCCGTACAAATCTCCCGGTCCGGGTGGTATTCTACCGATTATGCTACAGAAAGCACCGGTGGTAGCAAAAATTATGGAAATTCTCAGACACAGTCTAAAGATACCAATAGCTTGGAGGGTAGTTAAGATTTTTTTTATACCTAAAGTTGGCAAACAAGGACATATAACAGTAAAAGATTTCAGATCAATAAATGATGACAGCATCATTTATACCTAAAACCCTAGAGCGATTATTGGAAATTCACATTAGGAATAGCAGTAATAGCTTCTTGACTGAGTCACAGCATGCATATGAAAGGAAAATCTGTAGAAACCGAAGAAAATAGAGAAGAGTCTACACTTCGATGAGTTTGGAATGGCGGCCTTCTTCGATATTGAAGGAGCCTTTAATAACGTGGAGTGCACCGCAATTCTGGTAGACGCTAACAGTGCATTACAAACTCTGTTTGCTGGGAAGCATAATAAAATAAATTGTTCCGTTGGGCAAAGCCCGGTTAGAATGTCAGCAACCAGGGGAACTCCTCAGGGGCGAGTCATATCGCCACTCCTGCGGGTGCTGGGTATCAATGACATCCTCAAAAAGTTTAGTACAATGGGTATAAGTGTCACGGTATACGCAGATGACGTGGTCATAATAGTGCAGGGAAAATACTTAAATATTGCGAAATTATGGAGGTGGCCCTGAAGACGATCAGCACTTGAGCAAAAAGCTATGGTCTCATTGTCAACCCCTCCAAAACGGAACTAGTTCTTTTTACCAGAAAGTACAAGATACCACAATTCAAACTCTCAAAACTCAACGGAGTGGAACTATCCCTTTCGGATGTGGTTCTGGGCAAGAAACCGAATTGGAATCTTAATGTCTCGGAAAGAATCAAAAGGGAGTATATAGTAATGCTCTTTTTTATCTATATGAGTATCAAAAATTTGGGGCTGAAAACCTGCTATGGTGTACTGGCTGTATACGGTGGTGGTAAGACCCATACTTACATACATACAGAACGGTTTCCATTGCCATTATTGGACACCTTTTTGCGCCTAACACCGCTTAATTTACAGATCAAAAAACTGCTGGCAACAGTGCGATACGACTCACTAATCTGGGTTAGCGGAGCTGCTGCCACGCAATCCAATTCTAACGGATGAAATTCCTTCCTTGGTCGACTTCGACATCCCGCAGGATATAATATATCCGGAGAGGGAGGACTGGGAAAAAAGTGGAATAATCAGGTCGAATGAAATAGTAATTTTCACAAATGGCTCAAAAACAGAGGGAGGAGCAGGGTCTGGTATCTTCTCGGAAGACCCAGAACTAAGAGTGTCTATAAGACTACCAGACGCAAGCAGTGTCTTCCTATGAGAGATCCTGGCTGTTCTCAGTGCGGCTGAGCTAACGCCGATGAAATCGGTATCCGAAAGAAATATAACCAACGTTAACTCTGATGCAGTCAGGGGCTGTCGCACAATGCTCAAGGCACTATGCAGTGAGAACCGGATAATAGTATGCTGGGTACCAGGACAATGCGGTATTAAAGGAAATGAACAAGCGGACGACCTTGCAAGAAAAAGAGGGCTACTCCACAATAGTGAGGTTGCCAACATCAAACCACCCCAGTGCATAGTGACGGGCACTATCGAGGAACAAATGACAAAGACTGCCAACCTAAGGTCGTCAAGTCTTGAAGGACACAGGGTATCCTTTGGCCAAGGCTCTTTGGCCGCTTTTTGAGGGCAAAAGAACTAGGAAATTAATTAAATTAAACAGGGATAAATAAGCTTAGGGCAGTAATAGGAATCCTGACCGGACACTGTCTACTGCGGAAACAGAGACTCAAATTGTCAGATACAGATTCTGCGTTGATCTGCAAGCTGTAGATGACATAACAAACTCACTGTTCGAAAGCCAGAGGAAATAGATGACACGAACTTCAAAAGCCTTCCCGGCTTTTGCAGGGAAATAGGGTGTTTCACCAGGGAGATTGTTTAAGTTATTGTCATTTGAAGACAAATTCAACTGGTTCCACAGGGGTCGCGATGGGCCCGTTTTGGTGTCTGGTGTCTGTGTGATAACATATCCATTATGCCTCTGTTTAACCTAACCTAACCTAATAGTTTGCACAAAGCGATTAGTATACCAATAGGATAGATAGAGTAGTTCCAATCTTGGTGAGTTAATCAGCCCTACAATTCCGTGGAATATCTCTGTGCCCCGGCACCCAATATAACTGAAAGTTGAACTGCTTTGCCATCTCCCTAAGCTATAATCGGCAATCAAGGACTGTTTTAGAACTTTGTGAGACTGAGTCCAGGGGCTTGATTGCGGCCTGACTTTCCGAAAAGATGCGGATATTCCTTGCAGATATCTCGTTTTTGTTCAGACAGGACAGAACTTCTTTAATCGCCAAAATTTCTGCCTGGAACACGCTACAGTGAATTGAAAGACCGAAGAAAAAGCGTAGATTAAGCTTATCTGAGAAAACACCGCCTTCAATCCCGCTATCAGTCTTGGATCCTTCCGTGTAGAAGTGGCTCGTCATTCATGAAAGCATCTTCATCCCAGAAGCTAGATCCTTGCTTACTTGAAAGTATTTGTCAAACCAATATTGGGGCATGGTATAATGTATTTTCTCTGGAAGGATTACTAGTGTATTAAGAATATTTTATTTGTCCACTGTAGTCGCTTTAAGGCGAATTGCTGCTTTAGCGACCAGTTACCTGCTGAATATATCGAGCAGTGTCAAGTGAAACAGAATATCCAGTGCCGCGAAGGGAGTAAGGCTCCGCTTTTGGACAGACATTCTGTCCCTCGAACTTAGTTTAGTTTGCTATCGTTGACTGCATTGCCTAAAGGCCGCAAACCAGACAACCACCCTGTAGGTGAGTATCGATCGTATAAGTGAGATGTATGCCCAGTGGGTAATGCAAGGTCGAAGTTCCCGTTTCTCCCCAATGACGTTTTTGCAAGAGCATAAAACCGCTCTACCTTTCTTTACCCTTTATTGAATATTAGGTTTCCAGTTTAGTTTCCTGACAAAAATATATCAGCAGTTCGTTCCAGAGAAGGGGTGACACATCTTTTGGCAGAAGCTCCATCCAATTTGGAGTTGATTATCCTGCTATTTAGCATAAGACTGAAGAACTCCCCAAGTGAGTCATCTACCGTTAGAGTTGACAGCGCTGTCGTGATTGCGGATGTATTGTCGCTGTTAAAGGCAACCATGTCCGGGAATGCGACTATTTATTGTGTCCTCTTTATAATGTAGAGATCGTTCGTCAATGTGTGTAAAGCCGTTTCTAAGCCTTTCTAGTAGGCATGTTGAGCCATAGACTAAAGCAGTGAATCAGTTTTAGATCGTATGTGGGTATCAATCCGTCATTCTAGCGTCTTCAGAAGGAAGGATGATAGACTTATAAGTCTGAGGTCCTTTGGGAAAAGATGAGAACATTTTCCAACTTTGGGAATGAAAACTACAATTCTCTCTATGACAAGGAGATGTGAATCATTTCTATGCATCTCTTTATGATATACTCTAGCTTTGGCAGGATATTATTTAAGGATCTTTGTAGCTCGGCAGGTATTATAACGACCGGCTTGAAGCCATGCAGTGATTAGAGCAGTAGCAGGTAGTGGCAGTCATCACTTCATGGTCAGAGATCGCCCAAGAGCCATCGTTTTTTTTTCCAAACAGTTAGACATCAAAGGATTTGCAGAGAGGATTTTTTTCCTAGCGCGATTCCCCAGAGGTCTCTGTTATTTTCTCACAGAATGACCTCCAGGATTGTCACTTTGCCTTTTTTATAAATTTTGAGGGATTCGTTGTACGAGTCGGAGTCAGTCACTTTGCTTGTGCTTTCTGCTTTATTGAAAACTTTCCTGCAGACGTTTCTAGCGGCCGCAGTTACCTCTGGGTTGAATAAGTGAACAGGAAGCAACAATTGCCTGATTAAGCGCCAGGGTCAAATTCTTGACCTTTATGTCAAGCTCGTTGGTGTTTCGCGGGGGATTTAAGAGTTCAGAGGAGAGTATTTTTAAAAATGTTCCTCTGTATTTCGGTCAATCAGTTTTCCGATAATTCCGGAATGGTACAGCAAGATAACTTCCTTATTTGTAATGAGTGCTCTGAAGCTCTGAAGCTTATGGGTGTCCCAGGCGGCTGTGCGTTGTCTCGTTCGAGAGAGGGGATCCTAAAATTTCATTAACTTGCAGTAACGAGCAGCGTGCGTTTGCCTTAAAGGCCTAGTTTTTAGTTTTAAATGCATTTTATTTTCTAAATCATTAACTCTTACAATTACAAAAATTCTTAAATGCTAACTTAAAATTACTTAACAAACTTATACTAACTTAATGGCCCCACACAGGCGCTCTAAGCTACTCTAAGCCTTAGAGGCCTATTTCTCCAATGGGTGTACAGTGAAATCTCTTCAAAATTACGCCATTGGGTACTGTCACGGACCGGAAATCAATTCTCTTCTGGGTCATAGCTTTCAAAGAAACTGGTTCTGTGAAGAAAAGGAGAGCAGAAGACGCATGTCCCATCAGAACACCTGAAAGCATAAGAGCAGTAAGAGTTGAAGTTCTGCGATCCCCGCGGCGTTTATCATGCAAACATTAGTCTGATCTTGACGAAACGTACTTCGGGGATATACGGTTTCAACAGGATGGCCCATTCGATAACGACATCGATGGCTGTACTGTGAGAGCACTTCGAAGTGCGCTTCATCTCACTAAGGGGTAATTTGGGGTGGCCGGCGTTGGCTATGCCAACCACCCACAGACTCTAGATGACCTGAAAAGAAACATTCAGGAGGAAATGACCAACATATCCATCAATATGCAATTAAGGGCCTTTGGCAGTTTCCAGTCTGGTGTCGTTGAGGTTAGGAAGTAAGAATGCATTAACCCTTCGTTTCATTAACATACAAGTTCTAATCTTATCTTTGTGTCTTGTATAGAGCGGAACGTGTTCAGGTGTCTCAAGTCGTCGGTTTCCATTTCCGACAGTGTGTCAGACTTAGTTATCACCTCGGATAAATTGAAGCCGCCGCTATCCAATTCAGGACAGGATATCAACGCTCTGGGATGTGAGGCTGAATTTGCAATTGCAGGAGAGGAATGTTCTTTATCATCATCCAGCTCATCCTTTTTGTATACCCTTAGTTTTATGGACTCGAAACCGTACCGAACCTTGCCTTAGGTCTGCAATACAGAATTAAAGGATTCACAATTAGCGTGCATCTATAAGGGCCCCTTAGTTAGCCTGTGGGGGGGGGGGGGGGGGGGTTGGTTCTGACTTTCATAATTTAAGGCCTTTTAGCAATCGACATGGTTTCCTCCAACTATCTCTGGCGCATGTAGGAGTCTTTTAGGATTGGGTTATCTGTATTTACGACGGATGTTATTGGCTCACTATATTTTGCTCTTAACATAAGCAGTTCTCTCAACATCCGGAATGGATCCGAGGGTTTTGATGATGCGTACAGCAAGACCGTGGTCTGCCACAAACTTGGTCCTGCTAGGGGTGTTGGAAGTGGTAGGACCATAGCTTGCCACAGTCCTATCACTTCTTGAAGGTTTGGATTTTTGCTCGTAGGGTTTACCTTTAAAGGTGTACCATGGCCTGCCACAGTTTTACCTTTGCTCGACATTGCAGAGGCCTTGCCGATAGTCGGTGCAGTTACATTATTACCGCCCAGTATTAAAGGAGTACCGGTCACGGGTTTTACTATTTTTGAAATTTTAACCATTGGGTATCCCACAAGTACCGGAGAAAGGGAGGTCCATCTGTATAGGGATCTACTGTACACAGATAAGATCATCACAGTTTCGTGATTTTGATGGTGATATCAACGTTGAAAATTTTTAACCAACAATCTTGTTGGTCATATATTTTGGAACACCAATCAGATTACTTGGTTTATACAGGCCGAGGCACAATTTACGATTTATAAGATCACTAGTTCTGAAACAAAATATTGCCTCACTGTCGCTGCTCTTCCAGACGATACCTGCGATTCGGTGATCGATATTCTTGCCAAACTACCTGCCACCGACAAGTATGTAACATTAGAAGCTGCACTCATACAACGGCATTCCGTTTCCGAGACTAAACGTCTAGAGGCTCTTGTGGATAAGGCAGGCATTGGGGATCGCAAGCCATCTGAAGTGGTTCGATCGATAAAAATGCTAGCTGACAGCACATTCAATGACGACAATGTTAAGAATTTATGGATGCACCAGTTGGTGACAACACACTCGATGAGCTGCCACAACTTGCAGACAAAAATTATGAGGCATCACAAAATGTGTATAGTATTTCTGCGACACAGACTTTCGATTCACCGAGCAGCAGTCGCCACAACACCAATTCGTTTGAGAATAGGCTAGCAAAAAACGAAGTCATGATTGAGGAATTTTCCTTTCATCTTTCTCTCAGCTCTCGCTCTGATTCGCGAGCGCGACAAAATCACAGACCAGATTCCAGGGGTTACAGGAATCGGTCACGAGCTAGTTCAAAATCTCAATCCAGCAGCGATATCTCTTGGTTTCACAGGCGACATGGCAAAAACGCTAGGAAATGCGACAACCCGTGTAATTTTCGTAACAAATCTCAGAATCGTGTCGACGACCCAAACTAGTAAGACCTGCTGTTGCAGCGGCAAACACGCAGAATCCTACTAATAGCCGCTTATTTATAAAAGACAGATCCAGCAACTTACTTTTTCTCATCGATACGGGTGCTGATTTATCCGTTTTGCCGTACAATCCCAACGAACATCCTTACTGACCATTCAAAGATCCTTTTTTTTGTTGCCAGCCGCCAATAGTACAGCGATTCCTACATTTGGCTCTAAGTTACTCAAGGTAGACATGGGTTTAAGACTAGGTTCCGTCCGTTCATTTTAGCGTCATTAAAACGACCGATAATCGGAGCCAACTTTTTAGCCAAATTTGATCTCCTTGTTGATATCAGAATAAACGGATACTAGATCCTCTTACAAAACTACACGCAAACGCATCGATAACTAGGGCAAATGACCCAACATCTTTACAATTCGAGGTCAACAACGAATATGGAAAGATCCTAAAATACTTTCCAACCATAACACAAGAACCCGACTAATCTTGTCAAACACTCAGTAGTACATCACATTTTGATAAGAGGCCAACTCCCATACACCCAAGCGAGACGACTTGACGCTGATCGATTTAAAGCGGCAAAGACAGAATTCGAGCACATGCTGCTCACCTCTTCCTTTAGTAAAGAAGAAAAACCAGGACTGCAGACCATGTGGCGATTATCGCTGGCTTAACTCCATCACGGTGCCAGACCGTCACCCAATCAGACACATTCAAGATTTCTCAATGAACGCTGAGGGATACACAAGATTTTCAAAAATCGATTTAGTCAGAGCATATCACTTGATTCCAGTAGCACCGGAAGACATTTACAAGACCGCAATAACAACTCCTTTCGGAATGTTCGAATTGAACAGATTGCCTTTTGGTCTTCGAAACGCTGCACAGACATTCCAGAGATTCATAAACGAAGTCTGTTTCGGTCTTGACTTTGTATATGGCTATATCGACGACCTCCTTATCTCAAGTAAGGATGAAGAAGAACATAAAGAACACCTAGCAATACTTGAGGAGTATGGAGTTAATACTAACCTTTCTAAATGCGTTTTCGGTGTTTAGATTTAGACTACATCTCGCAGTTCACCAGTGACATCCAACACATAAACGGCAAAGATAACTTGGTAGCCGATGCCCTTTCACGAATATGCGAGGACGAGGTCGCCACCACGGAGAGCGCTCAGGTAGACCTAAAGACAATAGCCAGATTACAAACAAAAGATAAGGAATTGCACCAATTGCTCGCGAAAGGGGATACGCAAAAAGCTTCAAAAGTTTCTTTAAAAGAGTTTAAATTTCCCAACCTGAGCATTTTCTGTGAAACCTCAACCAATAAAAATAGGCCGTACATTCCTTTAGCTCTTCGCCCAAGCGTATTCAACATTTTACACGGTCTTTCACACCACTCGCATTTGCGCCACTAGTAAACTTGTCTCCGACCGGTACTTCTGGCCAAACTTGTGGGCAAAGCACGCGTAGGATGTCAAAAATCGAAGGTTCAAAGGCACACTAAGTCAGAGCATGGCACTTTCGATCTCCCAACTGGCCGTTTTGATCATATCCACCTTGACTTGGTAGGACCTCTTCCTCCTGCCGACGGATTTTCTTACATTCTGATAGCCGTTGACAGATTCACTCGTTGGTCAGAAGCTTACCCTCTCAGAGACATTTCATCGATGTCGGTCGCAAAGGCATTTGTCGAAAACTTTGTTTCAAGGTTTGGTACACCCTTGAAGATCACCACCGATCAGGGCAGCCAATTCGAATCAAAATTAATGAGCGAGCTTTCCAAGTTGCTGGGGATACAAAGAATTCACACCACACCCTACCACCAGCAAGCTAACTGTTTGGTAGAAAGGTTTCACCGTCAGATTGGAGCTCAATCATTCTCTTGGGCATTCGATGTGCGATCAAAGAAGACCTTAATTACTTTGCTGCAGGGTTGGTTTATGGGCAAAACCTCAGACTTCCAGGAGAGATTTTTGCAGATAACTCCACACCAGCCACGACGCCGGAGGTCCTCATTGTAAAATTGCGCAACATCATGAGAAATCTCATATCCAAACAGAAGCGAAGAAGTGAGCAAGACATTTTCGTACCCAAAAATCTGCATGATTGCCAGAACGTTTTTGTCCGAGTGGACAGAGTCAAAGTCGGTCACGCGTCACTTTACGAAGGCCCATATAAAGTCGTCCGACGTATGTTAAAATGTTTCATCGTCACAGTGAACAACAAAAATGTTTCAATTTCAATTGACAGACTGAAGCCTGCCTACGTGATGCAAAAAAATTCACCCAGGAGCCAGCCTATCTAACTTTAGCTTCTTTTGCGCTGGGTAGCAAGCTCTAAACCCAATTGAAGAGATTTAATTTAATAAATTTAAGTTGCAAATTGTCGTGGATGTCTTCATTAATTCGTGGAACAGATCCCACAATGTAGCCTCGGAAGAATAATTAGTCGTTTTTTCAACGTTCATTGCATCCTCTAATCTATTCTTTGATCGAAGGATTCCTATCGTGTCAATGTACGAGCATAATGATGCAAGTGGAATAAATTTGGAGCCGAACTTACATCCTCTGCACCTCTGCATATACATATTTCAGGTTGCGTCTCTCGGAATAGAGCAATTTCAGCTTCTTGTAGCTCCTCTTGGCTGATTATTCCAGACCTCCTTGGCATAAATTTACATACTGATCGTGCATTGCGTATAGACCGTAAAGTGAACACCACGCCACGCAGCAACCAGTTCCAGTCAGAGAACCACTCTGAGAAAATCACCTTCACCCAACGCCAACCATGAACACCTACAAACCGAGATTTGAGCTCCTCACGGGTGGTGCACTCTGACTTCCATGCAGATAGCCAATTTTCTGATGGTAGCAGAAGAAAAGACGGACTTCTAATCCAACGGTTAGTAGAGCAAAATTCTGGACTTTTTTCTATTGTGTGGCTTTAAATTAATTGAACTCTCTGGGAATCCATTGCCAATCAGCTAAATCTGTTGGATCCAAGATTTCTGGCACTCGAAAGGGTATTGACGATATCTTCTGTGATCTGAGTGCAGCCAAATAAGTACGATCCGAGAGTCGCACCAAAACACTGTTTTTACAAAGTTGATTGAGTGGCAATCGACTGCAGATTTATTCAAGCGGGCACCAAGGACAGCTGCCTGCAGTTCAAGAGGTGGTATGAAGAGTATCTTCAAAGGGGCGCCTCTTGTGTTCGGTTCTACGAATTTGCAATCGACAAACTTGAAATCAGAACCGAACAATGATACAAGACATTTTTTCTCAAATTTTTGTAACTCTACACACTTCTCCCAGCGATGCTCCCATCTCTCTAACTCGTCCAAGTAGTACTTGGCGTTTTTCTCTGCAAAATAATTGTTCACGAAGGCGATTGCCTCCTCATTTGACGAAAATCTCTGTCCTCCGAGCGCAGTTTTTAGATGAGGGAACAAAAAGAAGTCGCTTGGGGCTAGATCTGGTGAATGAGGCGGATGGTCAAGCAGTTCGAACCGTAATTCATGGATTTTCGCCATGACAACCGCTGACGTGTGAGACGGCGCGTTGTCTTAGTGAAACAGGATTTTCTTTTTCTGCAAAAGTGGCCGCTTTTCCGCAATTTCTGCCTTCAGCTTGGCAAGTAATGATTCGTAGTATGCTCCTGTAATGGTGTTTCCTTTTTGAAGATAATCGATTAAGATAACTCCTTTACTATCCCAAAAAAGAGCCGGCTAGCCCTTAGCAGTCCACTGTCCACTGTTTTGGCTGAATTTTTGTTTCGGGCGTATAATGGTGTACCCAAGTTTCATCTACGGTAATTAATCGGCGCAAAAACTCGGATTTATTGCGCCTAAACTGCGCCAACAGAGCGTTGGAAATGTTCATTCGAACACGTTTTTAGACCAAAGACGTAAGCAAACGCGGCACCCAACGCGCGGACAGCTTTCTCATGTCTAAATCTTGATTTAATATGTAACAAACACATTCTTTGGGCATTTTCATAACCTGTACTATCTCTCTCACTTTAACTCGGCGGGCGTCTAACACCATTTGGTGAACTTTAGCAATGTTATTGTCAGTGGTTGCAGTTTTTGGACGTCCCGACGTTCATCATCTCCCGAGCTATTACGGCCACGTTTAAATTGAGCTGCCCAAAATTTCACTGTGGTAAATGATGGTGCAGAGTCCCCATATACAGAGTCCAACTCATTTTTGATTTTGAGTGACACTCACATCGACTCACTCAAACGACTGTCAACTAAAAACTGCAAGTCCAAAATGACTGAAACTTCGGTAAGTAACTGTCAAAAGATGCACAACTAGCATTCACTAGCTTTTATAGACGAGTGCCGCTATCTTTACGTGACAAGGGAAAACCCATTCGCGGTAGCGTCTATAAAAACGTAGAGGTGCCAAACTGGCTGTTACATAGCATCTTTGTATCTTCATATTGTTAACTTTCGGCCGGCCTCCGCCCAATTATCAAGGCTTCGCCCATCAATGACGTTGTCTAATAAAAAGCGGGGGCAGAGCATATTACTGGTCTTATCGTAAACATCTTCAGATAACGCCTCTGAATGGTTGCTACGATTTGACCAGTAACAAGTGGCCGGTTATAGGTCTTGTTGGCGGCTGGACCACCGGTAGTCAATACCAGGAATTAAATCACGGTAACATGGGAATCAGGAGCCCCCCGGATTTCGGTGCGGGCCTGACTTATTGAGGTAGGCCCCCTTGTGGGAGCGTCATGGTGGCTGTGGTTTAAACCCAAATCGCGGGAAAGGACTCAACCCATTGTAGAGTTGCAAATAAGTACTGGGTGCTGTGACTCTAAGAACAGTAAGAGGTTTTAGGTCGGCCTCGACTCATACCAAGGGTGCAACTTGTGCCTTGTGTATCCTTGCTCCCATGCATGTATGGCCATCCCGTAAACATAGGTCTACATGACAGGTGGTTTAAATTAAAAAACAAGAGACGTTCTGTTAACTTTCGGCAGTAAGCGAATCTAGATCGACCATTTGTGCACCGTGAATGTTTGCTTCCCAAACAATACCAGTGCGCCAAATTTTCTGCAGCAAAATTGTTAAGTCCGAGTACATCAAAAAATTTTCTGGAAGGCCGAGAGAATCAAGGACGGTCATAAGTATTTTTGAAGCCTCTCGTTTACTTGGCCGTCGTTTATTGAAGAGAATTTCCTCAGTGTTGGCCTTAAACGAAAATTTAAACATAAAGCAATTCAAAGCGGTACACCACCATGACGGCGCTTACCACTGCTACGTATGCGTATCAGTGGGGGAGTCAATTACTAAACACTTATCCATTTTTATCCTTGCATTTTTGCTGCGTGACCATGTCCTATTTGAGCTATGAGATTTGCCGTCGGCGAACTTGCAATAGCCGATCATCTTCCTTTTGCCGACGGAAACTGCGCCTTTACTGTTTTGCTTCATGTTGCTTTGCACCCAGGTCGGGTGCATGGAATTGTAGGTCTACATCTTTCCAAATCCTCAGCATCGACTGGGACTCGACTACTAAAATATGTTCCCTTAATGTCGGCTTTAATTTGTAAAGGACGATCGTGGGAGGGGATGTTCAGCAAACGCTGATTAATCAATTTAATCGAAATCATCTGTGCATTGATACTGAATACTTTGGAATTGCAATTTATCTGTGGTGTGTGGTGAGAAGTGCTGATATGGTATTTTGATGACTTTATTGTTGTTGCATTTGTAACTCGCGCTTCTCAACCTCCCTCTTTTTCCTGCTGAAAAGCCGGTTTTCGTCTCTTCTCTTCTGTTCATAGAGTTCGTGAGCAGCTCTAGTCCTTCTTTGCTACGCCGCTTTGTATGCATCTTGCCTAGCTGTATGTGCTTGGCGGCAGCCGTCGTCAGGGGTTTCGCTGTGGTGGCCCAGCACAAATATGGCCACTGGTCTTCAATACTTAATGCTAGCGGCATAGGATCTCTTAAGAGATCAGAGGAAACTCGATGAGAAAACGATTTGGTGATCTGTTACGATTGTAGTCATCCGACGTCAAACTTCCTCAAACTTGTCTTTGTCTACAACATGGTCCTTTTGAATATTCGAAGGAGTGCCTTACGTCGATCACAATGTGATCAATCTAGTTGACGGTTGATTGATCAGGAGATCTCTAAGTCTCCTTATGAATATCGAGATGCGGGGCCGGGTGGTACGATAAGCCTGAACCCGTCTTATGAGATGGTGTCGTGCAGGTCATACTTTCCGCCAGTGCTACCGAAGGCTGCCCTCTCTTCCTAACTTTGCATTAAAATCACCGAAAACAATTTCAATGTCATAGGTGGGGGACTGCTCGTTGGTCTCATCCATGAACACGTAGAACCTATCTTTGATATCGTCATCTTTCTCCTCTGTCCGGTCTGCGCGCATGTAATCCTAATGTTGGCTAATTTAGCGTTAATACGGACTGTTACGAGGCGCTCTTTCTCATGCCGGAAACCCAAGACTTTTTTCCTAAATCTGCCTCTAACAACAAATTCGTATCCGAATAGGCGCTGCTTTTGAAGTCGATAACAATCGCCGTTGTAGATGTCGCAGTTTTTCATCCTCTTTTTGTCCGGATGGGCATTTCTTGGATGGCGGTAATTTAATTTTGATGGGGGGCTATAACTTAAAATTAAACTTAAACTTAAATTTAAAACTAAGGTTGGTTGGAGTGGTGAAGGAGAATGGATTTGAGTTAGGGAGTGGTGCAGCAGTGTTTGAATTGATTTTTCGTAGCGTATGGGAGATTGGTTCGTTCGCGCCATAGGAGGTGTTGTGGGTTGGTAGATAGAAGAGACGAGGGGTACGTAGATTACGGGGGTTAGTGTTGAGGAAAATAGAGTCGAGAAGGGACGCGCATTCATCGTGACCTGAAATTAGTCGATGAATGAAAGTCGGCTGCATCTCTGCGTTCCTCAAGGGTGCTCAGGTTAATAAGGTTGAGACGGTTGTGATAGGGGGCAGAGTAAAAGGATCGTCCCAGGGCAAACCTCGAAGAGCAAATCGAAGAAAACGGCGCTGGATGCTTTCGATTCTCGAGATATGAATACAATGATATGGGTACCACACTTGACTAGGAGATGGCGAAAAACGGGAATATATGTAGAGGGACCTGGTAACGTATGGATTGGTGAATTCTTTGGACCACCGTTTTAGAAAATCTAGTGCAGAGTTAGCTTAGGGATTACCCCATCCATATGTAAATGGAAGCTGAGCTCCCTATCACACAAAATCCCGAGGTGGCGAGAAATTGAACGGAGGAGATAGGTTGGTTGTGGAGAAGATAGAGTCGGGGAGGAGATTGGTGTCGTTGTGAAAAGCTGATTTATTGGCATTTGGGGATATTAAGTTCCAAACAATTTTTGAGGCACCAGATCGAAAAACTATCAAGGTCTTGTTGAAGGAGCAAGGAGTCATGGGGAGAGGAAATGGTTTTGAAGAATTTGGTATCGTCAACGTAAAGGAAGATAGAGGAGTGTTTGATGATCCCATCGAGATCATTTATGGTTAATACAAAAAGGAGGGGACCGAGATGGCTGCCTTGAGGAACTCCAGAGGTGGCCAAAAATGGAGCCGATTAGGCAGACCTAATACGAACACTGTAAAAACGGTTTTCGAGATAAGAGGACATATCCATTTTAACAGTATGGGTTCAAAGCCGAAGGCAGACATTTTGAAGAGTATTAATCGATGAGAGATTTTATCGAAGGCTTTGCTAAAATCGGTTGCAACTACAATACATCGACTTTGTTACAATTCTCTAGGGCAAAGAGGGAAAAGGATACGAATTCAACGAGATTTGTGGTGGTTGACCTACCGTTCAGGAAGCCAAGAGCTTCCAAGAGTTTGGGTGTATGGAAAAGTTTACAAATTGGACCATAGTCTGTTTGTTTCTTTGATCCTTTTTTGAGGATCGGGGTTATAAAGGAGGTTTTCCAAGCCTGAGGAAATTCTCCTTGTGAAAGGGATAGGCGAAAAAGATTAGAAAGGGCAAGGGAAAGAGAGGAAGAAGATTTTCTTAAAAAATATGGCAGGGAGACCATCTGGGCCGGGTGTGAATTCGTCATTAAGTTGGTGTAACTTATATTCGATATAAGACGGGTCCAAGGTGTGAGAGAGAAGTGGGACATTGGAGAAGTTCAGCAGGTTGGTGAAGGATTGTTTAAAGAAGCTGGCAAATAGGTTGGCAATAGTGAGTGGATCACTTGATGACTCGCTGTTGAAAGAGAGTGAAGGAGGGTATCCATCGGACTTTCTTTTGCTGTTAACAAATTCGAAAAAGGACATAGAGTCGTTTATAAGGTTAACTTGCGTATTGTTAAGGTAGCGCTGGTAAAGAGAATCGTAAAGCACCAAGATTGTTGGAATAGTCCGAAAAAAATCTGGTGCGAAGGAACGCAGCCCACAACTTGTTTCTCTTATTTCGTAAGGAACGAAGCAGGAAAACGGAACGTAAAGGGAAAAAGAATTAAATATTTCTCTATAAAAAAATGGATAAGGCTTAATTTATACTTAGGTTGTAAAAGTTAAAGGGGGATCTGCTGCGATAGTCAGTGATTTTGTGAAAGTTTGCTTTATGAAAGTCATAGGATGGGAGAGTTGTAGGGGTGGTAGTTATCGATTGTTGTGAGAGATAGGGGACAAATTGAGACTGATGAGTTAATTGAATCTGTTTTGAAAATAAGATCTAATTGCCTGCCCAAGTAGTTCGATATACCGCTGACTTGCCATAGACTTGAGGCTGTCAAGCGATCTAAGGAGAGGCATTCCTTAGCTGAGTTGGCATTTGAAGCGATGAAAAATGCTTGATCTTCTGATGGAATCCACTGTAGCTGAGGAAGATTAAAGTCGCCGAAAATAAGGATATCGCCAATAGTGTTAGACACGTCAATTAAATGGTCGATGGCATCGATAGCAAGTTGGTAGGATTCGATAAGTTGAGCTGGTCGATTTAGAGGATGAAGAAACGATAATGGGAGAAGAGTTAAGGCTGTTGTGGACGTAGGACGCCTCAACGGGGGAAATCATCATTTGTGCGGGTAGGTAATAACTGCTTTGCAGCAATCCAGAGCCTCCGTTAGATCTCCATAAAGGGACATGGCTTATAAAGGGACTTAACATTACACATACAGATCCGAAATTCGTTGTTCTCATTTTCAGGGGTTGTGAACAGTAGATCCGTCCGCAGCCTTATTGTTGCTTCGCAACTGTGGGTGTTTTTCTTCCTTGGCCGGGCAGTTACCACAGCAGCATCACCGGGACGAGGGTTCGTAACCCTTTCGGAGATGTAAGTGCTGCCATTGGTCCACGAAGGGCTCAAACTCTTTTCCAAGACCCGGACTTAGTCTCTGAAATTCCTACCGACCTGAGCTCCGAATATGCGGGAGTAGTCCGGATAAGTTCTAATTTTTATTCTGCGATTTTACTTCAGCGTTGATTCAAACTGGGGAATTCATCCGCTGTCTCGTTTATAACGCTGCTAATTTTGTCTGCTGGTTAGCACTCGTGCTTATAAGTTTGACCGGATGGTTACTACTTGGGGGTGAAATAAGCTCAATCAAAGTGTAGAAACCGTCACAACTCTCTGCATCGCCGAGTTGACACCACATTTTTACAAAATCGAACCGCCCAATTATGCTACAAAAAGATACAGACCACCTGTTGGCACTGGCATACGAATGCACCCAGAATCTTTGGCGAACAGTAAGAGTAACCCTTGCGAACTTCAGACCCATTAGTTTGACTTTCATCATGTTGAAAATCATGAAGAGAATGAACGGGCTTAAGTGCAAAAATGCCTACCAACATGAAAGAATTTGCGAAACTGCGATTCGGTAAGAAGGAGTACGCAGTAAGAAGGAGTACGAACTAAGCAGTATGACGGTATATATATATCGTCCAAACAGGATCTCGTAGCCCAATCACTAATTTTGTGCATTAGAGCAAAGCTGGTGAATAGAACCCTGATTTCAGAAGCCTAGATGGCGAGTGTAAACTGTGGTCTCCCGCAGGACGCAGTGTCTTGACTGAATTTTTGTATATTGGTCGCCTCGCTGATTAACGCTGTCAGTAGTTCAAACGTCTATGCTCAGGCTTATGCAGATGATGTAGCATCAGTTTGATTATGCTCAGCGCCCTAGACCTGATCAACGATTCGAGCACAAGAAATGAGCGTTCAGTTAATCCTGCCAAAACTTCCTCTTTGTTGACAGCATATGGTATACTGGTACTTTATTTTTCCTGTATTGAGAGACAGACCCGCTGCTGCTACAATAATCGCAAGAGCTCCATGGACAACGTGCTGCGTTCTTCCCATTATGTCAATTCAATGTCATATGCATGTGCCAGTAATTGAACAGACTTTTGTATGATGGACAAAGTGACATCAAAATTGGACGTAAAGTATCAAAGTACTACCAAAGCGTCCAAATTCAAACGTGGGCTGAGCACCTTCGAAGTGTAATTTAAAAGGATATTCGTTGGGAAATGGTCATTCGCTTATGGTGGATGGAAGTGTTATTCAAGTATTTCGACCCAAAAACTTTTTCAATAGCTCTGACGTAGACATCTAGTCTAGGTGTAGCGTATTGTCATCCACAGCTTAGGGCAAATAGTGAGGATTTGTGTATCCTTAAAACGTTAGGACACAGCGCTGGCGGAGGAAGAAAACAGAGGTACGGATGTACGAGTGTTGCCTGAAAAGTTTCCGATCGCAACGTCAATAAAAGCTATTGAATGCTAGTTGTGCATCTTTTGACAGTTACTTACCGAAGTTTCATTTTGGACGCACAGTTTTTAGTTGACAGTCGTTTGAGTGAGTCGATGTGAGTGTCACTCAAAATCTGTATATGGGGACTCTGCACCATCATTTACCATTGTGAAATTTTGTGCAGCTGAATTTAAACGTGGCCGTAAGAGCTTGGGAAATGATGAACGTTCGGGACGTCCAAAAACTGCAACCACTGACGATAACATTGCTATTGTTCACCAAATGGTGTTAGACGACCGCCCAATTAAAGTGACAGAGATAGTGGAGGCTATGTAAATGTCCAAAGAACGTGTTTATTACATATTAAATCAAGATTTAGGCATGAGAAAGCAAAAACGTGTTCGAATGAACATTTCCAACGCTCTGTTGTCGCAGTTTAGGCGCAATAAATCCAAGTTTTGGGGCAGATTAATTACTGTAGATGAAACTTGGATACACCATTATACGCCCGAAACCAAAATTCAGTCAAAACAGTGGACTGCAAAGGGCGAGTCGGCTCTAAAAAAAGCAAAAACTGCTTTTCGGCTGGGAAAGTGATGGCGACTGTTTTTTGGGATATCGATTATCTTAAAAAAGGAAACACCATTACAGGAGCATACTACGCATCATTACTTGCCACGCTGAAGGCAGAAATTGCGGAAAAACGGTTACATTTGCAGAAAAAGAAAATCCTGTTTCATCAAGACAACGCGCCGTCTCACACCTCAGCGGTTGCCATGGCGAAATTACGGTTTGAACTGCTTGACCATCCACCTTATTCACCAGATCTAGCCCCAAGCGACTTCTTTTTGATCCCTCATCTAAAAAGTGCGCTCGAAGGACAGAGATTTTCGTCAAATGAGGAGGCAATCGCCTTCGTGAACAATTATTTTGTAGAGAAAAACGCCAAGTACTATTTGGACGGGTTAGAGAGATGGGAGCATCGCTGGGAGAAGTGTGTAGAGTTACAAGGAGAAAAAATGTCTTGTATCATTGTTCAGTAACTTCCCTCGCACATTGTTCTTAAGTGTTTGCAAGTTATAACGAGCAGGAAATAGAAAGCTCGGCAGGGCATTCCATACGCGAGTTTTACGGCTTAGGAACGAATCACGATATTTTAGAGTAGATACGTCCGAAAGCTGGCTTAAGGGTATACTGATGAGCATTCATAGTTCGACTGGTGTTACGGTGAAAGGTTTGACCAGGCGGAATGCTACTGCCGATAAAACAAAGTGAGACAGGAGAAATTGCGTCAGTGTTCGAGGGTGTCAATTGAGTGACTGATACTAGTTTTAGCGCCCGGTTTTGAATCCTATCTGGCAGGTGCAGAGATGTTTTAGGATCACCTGAACAGATGTGGGCATTGCACTCCAAATTTTGCCGGACGAAAGACTTATATATTGATAGATCAGATCAGAGGGGGTAAATATTTCTTACATAGTTTCAGGAAACCTAGCCATTTCCCAGCATTTTTGCCGACATCGAATATATGGTCATTCCAACTTAAGTTGTCACTGGCACACACAGCGAGAATGGAAAGTTTTTCGGTTTCGACGATGTAAGTGCCAGTCATGGATATAGCTGGGTATTTAGATTAAGAAGCATTAAAGAGCTTCTGTTGAAGCATATTTTATATTGTCATGAATGATAATAACTGAAAGAGGAAACTCTTATCGCTTTTTCAAAGGGATTTTCGCAAAAAACCCTCTTACTGGGACATGATTTCCATAGAACACATACGGTTTCGCCGAAATTCCTAAATCTCACATCATAAAATTAATAATTGCATGAAAGTAACGCAAGATTAATACGAAGTATTTACAAATGCCTTTCACATCTAAATAAACACTTCAAGTTGTACTAACAGATAAGGGTTATCATTTAACCATTTGGACAGTTCCAACTATTTTGAGAATCAACAAATTGTTCAGTAGGCATTTCCTGTGATTAGCATAAATCCATCTATTACCCGTGAACTGTCCCGAATCACCTTTTAAATATCATCACGCCCGTATCGTATTTGATATGCCGAATAGTTTTGCAGATATGAGACTACCAATGTCACATATTAATTACAAAACACTGAAAATCAATTTAACACTTCCCGATCAAATCCCATCTGATTAGATTAGATACGTTCATTCGGACTCTCTGCCATACAACTATCCATCACAGGGACTCAATCTAAACGAAGACACAGCGCATTGTTAATTAAATTTAAATGGTAACGATCCTACACGTCGTCGATGAGTAATGAGCTTGCGATTTCCTCCTAACTAGTGCATCGCAGTACGAGTACAAGTACGAGTACGAGTACGAGTACTCATACATCCTTATTAAATGCTGAGTAAATATTAGTCATTGCCTCATTTCTAAATATTAGCTGGAACTATTTACGCTACGGCTACAAAGAATTACCAACCCATTATTGAGTTTATGAATGACGGCGAAAGGTCCTAACTAGCGTGAAAAGGAAGCATCACAATCACAATCCAGAATGACCAGTTACCATCTCCAACCATTGCAGGTACTGGCAGTCATTTGTGTGATTAACATTTTGTGACATTTGACTAAAAATCTATCTCCGCATAAACGTATTACATTTGTCCAACACACTAACCATTAATTAGCAATGACAGTAATCAGAAAACTTAGTCCGGATTCATCATATTCTACCCACAAATTAATATTCAGATACAAAATAGGTATTCGTATCCCCACCCTGCTTGGAGAACTAATTTTAAATTAGAATTCTCCTTTTGTATTCGTACACCGTTGTGGTATCGTGTTGGTAGTTGGGAGTACTGCAAACGCAGTTGTTGCTAGCAAAAAAAAAAGAAAAAAAAAATGAAACTCACCCCTAGAATCCACAACCCCTAAATCCATTTGCGATGGAATAGGTGAACTTCGCCAAATATAAATGCGGGTATTCTGTGGTAGCTACCATCATTTGTCAACAGGATCTTAAAGTAAAAGCAACTCTTTAGTGCGGGTGATATTACGAGTACTTCAGAAAGTCACAATCCTCGGCAATTTTATTTCGACTACCACACTTTGTAAATCTAGGATAATACAGTGAGTGTTTTTGTTTTTTTCTGTAAATTATATTTTTCTTCACTATTGTTTTTGAAAAATGAACAAACAGTTTTTGAGTTGTGTAAATGATAGTTTCGGAAGATGATTTTAGTGAATTTGTGCTTTTCTATTTCGGAGAATATTTTTTGTTCGATCTTAAAAAAATTCAAGCGCAATAGCGCTTTTTTGAAAACGTATTGCTTCTTATGGAAGACGTACATTTTTGAAGATTTTTTAAGATCTGTTAGTTTGGCTTTTGCAGTAATAGAACCATTGTAGCATATGGACATCGTTGCAATATATGGGTTTTTGATCGTTTCAAATACGTTTTTTAAATTTTGTTTGTATCATACTCGTGACGTTCTGTTCTGCTTAACACTTGCATTCATTTTCCAGCCAGAAACATTTTGATTTGAATTTAAAGATAAATAAAAATAGAGTCTTTCCCAGTGTCTTGCCTCATTGATTATGGCTTTCCTTCCATCTGGCCCGTTTATAGAATATATTTTGAGACTTTGTTCAGGTGGTTCACCAACTTCTTCTATTGTCTTTTGCTTTATTCTGTATTTTGAGATGCGTTTTGACGCGATCATCACATGATTCCAATTGAAACGCTTTTAAATTTGAATAACAAACTTGTATCACTTTATATCATGCAGCTGAGTTTTAAACTTTAGGCAGCTTGCCAGGTTTGTTGAGGTTCCTTTCCATTTGCGCGGCTCCTCTGCCAAGATATTTTTCTACTGTGCCTCCACTCCGGATCGGAGATTATTCGGTCAAGCTTCCAGGCATAATAGTTTTTGTATTCCGACTTTACCGACTAAGTCGATTTAGGTACAATTTGCCATTGAATCTTCTTAAGAAAATTCCGTAAATTTGTATCCTAAAATAACCTAGGGCATTC
Source organism: Volucella zonaria (assembly GCA_963966105.1). Taxonomy (NCBI): domain Eukaryota; kingdom Metazoa; phylum Arthropoda; class Insecta; order Diptera; family Syrphidae; genus Volucella; species Volucella zonaria. The sequence continues at coordinate 350,575,511 of OZ014530.1, forward strand.
ATGATAAAGCCCAGGGTCAAAGATCAGGATGGCCATGATAACTAGATTTTTCTTTAGAGTTTCTTTAGTTATTCGAGGAAACTTAACGTTTGATCTCAAAGCTGATCTTATTTTCATTGTAGGGAAAGTCCCTAACGACCTCAGTAAATGGATGGATATTTGAAAGATTTTGCCTCTGTTTTGCACAATTTTTATCAAGAATGGTATAGTATTCCTATCGATGCTTACCCAATTCATTTTTATGATCCCAAATATCTCTATGAGGGTTTTACCAATTTTGGCGGAGAATCGTGCATTCTCCATCGTTATCCCGCACAATCAAATAAGGGATACCAAAATTTAACATTGCTCTGTAAAGTTCATCTCTAAGAATAGCATCATACGCAGCTTTTGAATCGATAAAAACGAGGTGTGCATTGATCTAAAATTCCTTCTAAAAAATCAGTGCCTATACCCCATCATTTCTGGCTATAGAGCTCGTAAGCATCATTAGTTATTCTATTGGGTTGTACCACGATTTTATAGTAAAAATTTAAAAGCCAATATATTTGTCCATCAATTTTTATTCAATCAAAATAGGATCCGTTGACATTCTTCCAAAGTGATACAAGGTCAAATATTCCTTTTTCGTAGAAGTGTTGACTTTTTGAGGCAATGAAATCTTCAAGGGCTGTTGTGACCTCTGCTCAGTTCCGAAAGACCTTCTGCCGGCAAAATGAATACAGATTGCGAAAAAAATGGTAATCCGTTGGGCGAATATCAAAACTGCGACAGCTTTTTCACCGTTACTTGTGAGGTATGGGGTCTAGCATTGTCTTGCAAAAGGATCGGACCGTACCTATTGACCAACGCAGGTTCCTTTTCAGCCAATTTGGCATACAATATGTCGGATTCCAGAAAATATTTCATAGCGTTTATCGTTTCTCCTGGTTGAAGAAATGAAAAGTGAATTGGTCCTTTCGATGTCCACCAAATTGGCTTGTATCCAATCACTGCCCAAATCTTTTACGATTATCATACAGTATCCACTTTTCATCACAGGTCACAATACGGTGCCAAAACGGTTCAGTTTGGTTTCTTAATGTAAGCGATGCGCAGATTTCCAGGCGTCGTAGTTTTTGGGTTTCGTTCAGTTCATGGGGTACCCACTTATCGAGCTTCTATACCTTTCCTATGAGAGAAAGGTGTCGACTTATTGGCATTGGGGATACTTCCATGCTTTGTGCAATACCTGCACCAATTTCGTTGGGTCCGCATACACCGTTGCTCTTACAATATCGTCGTTAACTAACGTTTCCGTCTTCCCACGTGGTTCATTTTCGATCCTGAAATCTCCCCAACGGAACTTTCCAAGCCAACGTCATATAGTTCGTTCCTTTATCGCTGCATCCTTAAATGCGTCATTAATGTTTTGCATTGCCAATGAGGAATTATGTCCCATTACAAATTCGTAAAGGAAGAGGGTTTGAATTCGAACTGCTGTAAATAATTCCTAGAAAAAAAAATAACGATACTTTTGACGAACCCTAAAATTCGCACACGTCAAGTACACGTACCACTTTATTTTATAAAAAAAGAAAATTTAACTTTGTGGCACAGATATTCACTCGCGTGGTACAACCCAATATATAAGCCATTCCGCACATTGCTTGTTTCGCTGCATGTGTTTGATGGCATTCTTCTCCCAACTGAGGATGTGGTTTTGGGAGACAAGGGAAACTCTGATAGCTACTAGGCACTGATCAGCAAAAAACTCTGGCAAACTCTTTTGATTTCAGCCATCCGACGTCAAATTTCTTCATAGCACATATTTTTTGTCTCTGCGATTTACGAGATATCCGCCCCTCGGAACATTCAGAAATCTGCCACACTGGAGGAGTGATTTGTATCGATAATAATGTAGTCAGTCTATTGGACGGTTGATGCATTAGAAGGTCTCCATGTGTCCTTGCGAATATTGAGATCCTGCATCTCATACGTAAATTAGCCATGATACAATAATAAAAGGTTTTTCATTAAGCGCTTCCTATTTTTAAATTTAAATAAAACAAAGTGTATGTGAGATATCATCGAAAGTTTTCATTCGTTTGAAAGGCCTATCGATGCAATTATATAAATCAGCCTGAATTTAACCGATAGTATGGGTTATGTTGGCTTTGACGGCCGCTGTGGTTTGTGGCTTATTCGCATAGATCTGCGACTTCAGAAAACCCCACAAAAAAAAGTCTAACGGGGTCAAATCACACGATCTCAGTGGCCAGTTTACATCACCACCACATGAGATGACCATGCCCTCGAATCGCACATACCGCCGTCCTGTTGAAACCACTTGTCGTTGGTGTCCATATCATCCAATTCAGGCCAAAAGAAGTTGGTAATCATCGACCTATAGCGCTCGCCGTTGACACGGTGATGGCATGGCCAAAGTCGTTCTTAAAAAAATATGGACCGATGACGCCGGCAGCCCAAAATCACACACCAAACAGTGACTTTTTCGAAACACATTGGACGCTCTTGGGTCTCAGATGGATTGGTATCGTCCCAAATTCGACAATTTTATTTATTGACGTACCCATTCATCCAGAAATGGGGCTCATCGCTGAAGATGATTTTTCGATGAAAATTAGGGTTAGTTTCCAACTGCTCTAGAGACCATTCAGCGGACACATGTCGTTGTCTATGGTCGTTTACCTTCAGCTCCTGGGTGAGTTGAATTTTGTACGGGTGCATGTCGAAGTCACGACACAAAATTTGCCAAGTTGTGGTCAGCGAAAGGCCGAGTTTTTGTGAGCGACGCGAAATCGACTGCCTCGGATTCTCCTGCACACTCTCACTGACAGCGGCGATGTTTTCGGCAGATCTTGGATTTCGTCGACATGCGGGTGTTGTTTGGACTCAAATATATCCACCACACTGCGAATAGTCCTCTCAATAGGACGAATATGGCCACCGTTAAATGGGCGAAGCGCATGGAACGTTGCCCGAACAGAACACCCATTTTGGTAAAACAATTTTATCATTTGCACGTGTTGTTGAATGCTATGTGCGTTCATGGTGATTTGGCAAAACAGACGGAACAAATGACAGCCAATTTGACAGATGTTGCTTCAAAAATATGGCTGCCATCAACTGTCAGAGTTCGTTAGTCGCTATTGGAAGAACCTGTATTTCATATCATTGTTAAGTCAATCGGCCTAGTTCTACTTTCCAAAAGTCTTACCAAAGATGTCTACTCTTTGCCTTTGCGTTGAGATCGCCAAGGACAATTTCCTGTAAGACACTGTTCGTACTTTTTGTCACGTGGTTCATTATCTTTTAATCAGGCTCAGCTCCAAATACATTGAAGTAGCCCATACAAGGTGCCTGTCATTCAATCGTATGAACTCCACCGCCGTACATTCTCCTTTTAAAGCTCAGTCATCTCCGACGGTGTACAATAATGCTGCTACCTATATTTTCTTCTTACTCAATGGTCGCTTTTCTAAGTTTGACAAGTTGAATCTGGTTAGACAAGAGCAGTATCTGGTGGCTAAACGTATTTGTAGCGAATGCCTAACTATATTGCATACCTAGCTACAGCCACTTTAAAAATTGTTGATTCTAAATTCTTAGCTCTCTCTGTTGGCGAGATCTAAATTGCTTACGCTTGGACCGAAGTTTCAGATGATTCGCGAGGCACATGACTCGAATCAAAAGTGTTTTTTCCAATCAAGTGCTATAGATCGTGCTCTCTATAGGCCGGGCTATATCTCCATCTTTTTACAATTGTTCAAATTCTTGGTTACACAATACTTTTGTGTATGCCTCACCCCGCAATTCCCTCGGGCATCTCTCTCACGATCGGATAGAGCAAGATTTTGTGGAATATTGTTATGCCACTTAGTATTAGGAATTCAGCCCCAATTTGATGTAACAAATCACAGTAAAATCCATTGTGAGGGTTATATTTGCGTCGAGCCATCCCGAGGAACAAAATATATTTTTGAATTTGACAGAAGACGAAGATAGCTTCAATGAGACATAGTCTGTGCAGTGCAATGTAACATATTGTAGTTGGCACTGAATTGTAACACTTTTTCGGAAGCCATCAGATTCCACCAAAATACTGCGATTGGATTTTTAAAATATATTTCAACTAAACACATGAACACAAATATTTATATCCACAACAAAAGCAAATAAATAAATTGTACTCACATTCCTTAACAATTCGGTGATATGAACTGGTCTTCTTGCTCTGTGGTTACTTTAGGACAACAAAATACAAAATTATTTCACTCAACCGACGCAATCACCACCATTACGGTATTTAGCACTTTGTGAATAATTTCTATTCGGAGGTAACTACTGGTATAAGCCAAAATGAAAAAAACAAACAAAACACTGTGTTGAGGAGCTAGTTCCGGAGCTAATAGTAAGCTTCATCTCACACTAAGTGATACTTAACTCCTAGAAGTGAATGTTTTTAAGCCTCGTTTCGATCGACATATTATTTCGTATTTGTTTACCACAGGGTGGCTTTAAATTGATTGAATTGATAATTTACTCGTAATTCTCATCAATTCCATATTTGCAAGTCCACTTAAAAACCCTGTGTACGTTGATCATTTAAAATCTCGGCCAAGTCATCAGGTGTAGGAAAAAAAAGTGGAAGTTACAATTTATTTTAGTTTGAGTGTCACCCCGACTGATTACAACATTTTTGCTCTACTAACGTTCGCTGTTAGATCTTCTCTTCCCTACTCCGTCCATGCAAATCAGAGGAAAAATCACCCACGGATTCTTGCCTTCAAAACGACAAGGGATATCTTCATCCCCCCTTTACTAATGTCAGTCTTTCTGAGCCGTAGAATAGGACTGGATGATAAGGCTTTTATCTGGAGTCCCTTTAGTGTTTCTTGACAATGCCTTATTGCCCAATTGCCTTCTTAGGTAGTAGTACACTACACATATGCTAAGCCATGAGATGTCCAAGCACCATTAGTTCTATTCTTCCCGCGATTTTGGGTACAAACCTACAAAGCCACCACGATACTCCCACAAGGGGGCCAACTCCTAGGTCACTCCGGAACCATAGTTCCGAGAGCTCCTGACCTCCCATGGTACCAGAATATAGCTTCCGGTCGAGCTTGGCAACCTTGAGGTTACTTCCAGTTGGCACCTCACTGCCCAGGACTGGCGGCCTTTCAACAACTTGAACAATGAATTTAAAATCCTATGATCTACCCGCTAGCTGCCTATTGCGTCTTCTATAAAATACCTCTTTTGCAAAACTACGGGTTATTTCACTGACATCATAGGTCTCACCATTAAAGGTGATGCCCATAGCCTGCAAGTTCCTTATGTCAGCGTAGTTGGGACACTCACATAGGACATGAAGTCCTCATAAGTGGCTCCACATGAGCAGCTCGCAACACCGCTAAGCCCCGTCTTATGCAAGAATGCATTAAGAGAGCCATGCCCGCTCAACAAAAATCCCAGGCTGAGGTTAAAATTCCGTTCAGGAAAAATCCTCATGGTTAGCACATCCCTTAGGAAGCCGTAAGTAACCCTGCCATTTTCGCTAGCATCCCATCTAGATTGCCATCTAGACAGAACACATGCGTGTAACAAGGTTTTACGCTGCTTCAGGGAGGTCAGAGAAACAGCGATTGGCGAGTGTACGTCTTCGTTTGAGTTCTTTTGAAGTGTCGCATTTTTAGAGCTGCCTATCCGTCCAGTTCGTCCATGTTGTACGTCCCAGCTAAACCGATTTTTTCTAATTCTGTCATCCTGCATATCAATATCACCAGCGTATGCCTCTAAAGTTTCAAATAATTTTCTCGAGCATGATGTTAAAGATGTCACATGCTGTATTGTGAAGAGTTGGTCAATTTTGGGCCTACCATGCCTATAACTACACTAATAAGGACTAATCAATGTTGATAAATTGTTACGGACAATACGGCAGGCAAAATCTTATACGCGATGTTAACGAGACTGACGCCTAAATAGTTGGCGCAGTTTAGAGTTTAGGTGGGACAAAGCAAGTGCATCATATACACTTTCTAGTTAGGTTAAACAGAGGTATGATGGATATGCCATCACACAGACACCAGGCACCAAAACGGGCCCATCTCGATCCCTATGGTTCCTTGAACTAAGTTTTGGAAGTAATTTGGCACCACCTTACATAGCCCAGAATTTAGACCGCCTTCGCCGATTTATAGTCTGCGCAAATGATTTTTCCTTCTTCATAGCATAGACTGTGACTCTACTACTAAATTTCCTTGTCAATCTCCCAGGTTGGTATAGGTTTCAAACATTGTTCCTGAAGTAGCAGCTCGAATACTCTTTCTTTCACTTCGTTCAAAACTCCCGATATGCTCTTGACCTTCTTTGCATTCCTTTAGAAATTAAGGATTTCGTGAAATTCAGAAGATCAGTTGTGGAATTTTGTATGTGTCAGGAGCATCGTGGTAGCATCGTTCTTAAATGCGTTCATCCTTATCCGAGGATCTAAGTTGCATCCCAACTGTTGGATTTATATGTGGTCATAGAACCTGGAGAGGCATACTCTTATGCAAATGGTGCTGGATATTCTAGAGAGTCTTTGACCTCATCCGATACCGTCCGTATTTCTGTAACTGCGGAGGCACTGCGACCTAAAAGATCTCTTGTATCAGTATTAGGAAGCCAAATGAAATTGAGAATCTCTCTAGTGGAATGTAGAATATTTCCCAGGTATTAAAAATTGTCTGAGGAAGTGTCGTCTCCTTAAGGCACTTAGAGCTATGCATTCATATAAAATGTGTTCCGCAGTTTCGTCGTCTTCCATGCAAAGACGACGTTTAGTTTCCTGAATAAGACCTGTTTTGTGTAAGTGACATCGAAGGTGCCAGTGCCCGGTTATAAATCCAAGTAGTCTTCTGATATCATCCATTTTGAGTTTTAAGGATTCTTTTGATTTATTTTGTGAATCGCCTGGCGAAGTCCTATTCTCGCAATTCTTTATTGCTGAACTCGGGATATTACAGAATGCCTCAGGGCCGATGAAAGAATCAGTAGAGCCGTTTTTACCCAGTTCGTGGGCTATTTCATTTCCGAAGATGATTTTATTACCAGGCACTCACCATAGTTTTACTCTGTTCTTATGGAAGACATCTTGTAGTGTATTGAAGCAGTGCAGGACTGATTTAGAGTACATGAGGTTAGAGCCTAATGCTTTAGTAGCTGCTTGACTGTGCGCTAGTATATGGATGGCGACATCCCTCATTCCCTTATAGAGGAAGAGATTTGCGCACACCTGAGTGGCATGTACCTATATTTCCGCTTGAAACACACCAGGACTTTCTCACATTGGTTGCGAAATTCTGGTACTTGGACCAAATATACCAGCACCCACTCCGTTGTCCATTCGTTACCACTTGATGCATTTAGGGTTTGAGGTGGGATTTTTGTAGCTCCATGCTTCCATACCTTAACCAGTGCTGAAATATTCTTATTATCCTCAGCTCCATTTACGTCGAAATAGCGAAGTAGCATGGTATCTGCCATGTTGATTCAATCGTGTGAATTTATCCACCATACTTCCTTCCTTCCGTGGATCTGCGAGTAATATTGCTTTTCTTGCTTCAATTGATGTGTAATCACTAAAACAGCCAAACTATTCCAAATAAGACAGGAATTTGGGGTCTTCTACCGCACTTATTCAGTACTTTAAGTATGGACCTTAACTAATATAGGTCCACCAAAAGACGGGACGTTTTCGTTTGTGGCTCATGAATCATCGAATGGCTTATAGTGGTAAAGACGTAGTGATTATCATACTTTTTCGTGTTAATACACGGTCTGCAGTGGATTTTCCGGCCTAACTCACACCGGTATGAATCTACCTGGGACTTGATGAGAGAAGATGTAATATTGTATTTGAATCTAAAACTGACCACGTTAAGAAAATCTTCATTCCTCATTCTTCAGGCATGAAGACCGACCAAATTTCGCAAAAAAGGTTTGCATATCCTCGTTTCCAAGTCTGGTTCGAGTGGTCTGAATAACTTAGGTGATAGGACCTCAATCTCATCAGCCTGAGTTTTGGAATTGATTTTAACTTCAGCAAGGTCTCCATCATCATTCATGTTCAATCTATCTTCCAGCGGCATCTTGTTCCTCACAGTCGTCGATATCCTTTAACTGTTCCTGCTGGCGCCAGATTTCGAGCTGTATAACCATCTCATGCTCTTCTTGTTTGTTGGTAGATTCTTGAGCTACACTCGGACAGAAGTTGGGGTATGCTCGATTGCTTTTGTTTTTTTGTTGACTCGTACCTTGTTCACAGTATTTTTTTGCTTTCCTGATATTCGGTAAACCAGGTGAGTTCCAAGTAAACAGGACTTTTCAAAAATAAGAACAGCAAGCATTTTTTTTTTGGCAAAACCGATTGATTCCGACTCAATACAGCGATTTGCAAGGTCTGAAACCGTGTCGAATGAGTGTTTTATGTTTTATATCGCCGACAGGGATGCCCTTCCGGATCTTGGTGCAAACCTTTTAGATGGCTTGTACAATACGTCCACAAAACAGTTTCCTTTCATCGCCAAATGCGTTTTCCCGATGCCAAATCAGGTGAATACGGTGAGTGGTTATAGTGCGATTTTTAGCCAAAAAATCGGTCACAAGTGTCGATCGCTGAGATGGCGCATTATCGTGCAACAAATGCCAACTTGCTTCTGCTCGATATTCTGGTCGAATACGATAAACACGCACACCAAGATAGAATTGTGCGTTAACAGTTCGACCTGATGGAGCGAACTCTTTGTGGACACTGCCTTTGGAATCCTAAAAGCAAATCAACCTTGTCTTCACTTTTGACTCCTCCAAACGTGATTTTGTGGGTTTTGGCTCGTCTGGCGCTTGCCACTCGGCACTTCTGCGCTTGGTTTCTGGATCATATTGAAAACACCACCTTTCATCACCAGTCTCAAAATTGTAACAGAGGTTTTTGTTCTTGTTGGCCTCCTTTATGATGTCCTTCGAATGTGGAATTCTGAACAATTTTTGCTCGACTCTCACTTTTGTACCGATGACACTAACAAACTGTCACTTCAGACGCAATAACTCCGCTTCTGTACGTCCAAATGTTGTGCAATTTTAGCAGTACACCAATGAAGGATCTACGGCATGTAATTGCCGATAGGTAGCCTCACTAGAAGTCCTATTTATTTTGGAACGGACTTTCCACGTATGTTCGTAATTTGACCATGTACGTGCATACACGGAGAAATAGCCTCAGTCATTGGTGACCAAGACTTCTAGAACCTTAGGTCGCCGCGGTGCCAATTAGCCCAATCTCGCCTTGGTGATGTAAATGCCGCTGTTGACCAACAAGAATTGCCTCTTGTTCATAATAGCAAGAATTATCCAGTACATACTTCCATTAAATAAGAGTAACTGTTAGGGTACCAGCTGTTCTGATGGGAAATGAGCTATAAGAAAAAGTGACATTGCGAAAAAACTGTTAAATTTCGGGGAGAATTTTGGAAAGCGTTGCGAATCGCCGTGGACATTCCGTCAAGATTAATTCAATGCGAGAACCACTCCACAGTGGCTCCGAGGCAACGTTTCATATCGCAGAATGATTGACCATCTGGCAGGACAGATCTCTACTTGTTGGATTATAAGGCTTTGATCAGTTTGGAAGGACATGACCTGTTCTTCTGCACATCAAAATGTTCGAGCTCTTGATACGGAGGTCATTCGATAACTGCGTAAAATGTTGGCAGATCGTGATGTCAACCCCAAATTTGTTGCTTGTGTCATGTAGTAAGATTCCTTAAACCATCTTTTATAAGATATTAGACAGAGATGTCCTTTAGTTGGAAGCAGACAACTTCTCGCACACATTTTTGCAAACAATGAGAAAAGCAAATTCATGGCATAGTGATGAAAGATCGGAGATGCGTGCTATTGTTGAAGCTATACGCATCTCAATTATTTGAATATAAGAAAGCTATCCCATGCTCGCCATAGAACAGTGACCACTTCGAAGCCGTGTGCAGACATGTTCAAGCACAATCCGAAGTAGAAAAGACGGCCTGTTGCAATTATTTTCTATTCGGAAACATGAAGAAATGTTTTATATCAAATGGAAGAGGTTATCACCGCAAGCGAGGCATCTTTTGCAGAGTTCAGCAAGTCGTATTACTTGCACGGCTTAAAAACGCGTTTCAAAATATTTAAAAGGCGAAAATGTACGAAAATGTTTTTCAATATAAACTGTGTTTCAACAAGAGGTGTAGGATTTGTTTTTTGAATAAAACGAACAATTGTTGAAATATCTCTGAAATTGCTTTATAAAGTAGACACATGGTGATTATTTGTGAAACACACATATCTTCCATAAGACTGCTTCCGCTCTATTTGCAGACCCTCATCCGTTTCTCGAAATTTTCAATCACTCTTTCACATAATAATAACTCGATTGTTTCGCGACTTGTATGGCATATAGCAACATCCTGTTTAAAGGTCAAGTCGTCCGTATCAATATCCTCGAGCTCCAGCCACAAAAATATATTTATCATGTCACGGTAGTACGCTCCATTGATCGTAATGACTTTTCCGTCCTCATTTTCGAAAAAGTACGACCTTATGACACCTCTGGTCCATAAACCGTACCAAAAAGTTACACATTGCGGGTGCACTGGCATCACCTGAATCACTCGCGTATTTTGGGTGCCCCAGATGCGTAGCCGCCAATGTGGAAATGGGCCTCATCCGAAAACACGATTTTCTTTCAAAAATCCATGTCAGCATACATACTTTCCAGGACTCAATCCAAGAACGTACAGCCCTGCTGAACGTTGGGCGCCTTCGATTCTTGCGTTAATTGGAGCTTGTATGCATGAAGAGCCAACATTTCGTCAAAATTCGCTGCAATGTGGCTGTGGAGATCTCAAACTCCCGAGAACAGTGGCGAAGGGAGGTGTTTGGGTCATTTTCGATAGTTTCCTTCACTCCGGCGATATTTTCCGGGACGTTTCAGAGCCTTCACATCGAAACCCTCTTGTGAAATAACAGATGAGCTTTCGTAAGGTTTCCACATAACGTCCCAAACAGTTTCAAGAATCGGTAAGTGGCAGCAAAGTCCTTGTTCAACTGGAAAAATACCTCAAATCTTTGACTCAATAAAAAAAACTATTTAACCAATCTCTCCGAGAAGGACGGTATTAAGAGACTATTGAGTTTCTTGACAGGCGTTGCAACAGGAAAGAACTATCCTCATATGAAAAAAGCCTCAAAAACCCAAGCAATCCCAACCTAAACGTGTTTAGCTGGATTAAGCAGAATACGAGTATACTGTTTGTTTTCGGCCGAAGGCAATGAGCTGGACCTCAGGACTGTAAATCAAAGGCAACTTTTTTTATCAGCTTGCCTTAAGTTGTGGATAATTTTTTTAAAATCTGGAATGGCGAATTTCGTTGCCTTAGTTTTATAAAAGGGAGCTCCAAAATTTGTCGATTCCTTTTCGATTGGAATTTGGATTGACCTCCCTGTGACTAGTCGCTGCAAATTTTGCCCAAGGCCTTAAGTTTGCATCCAAATAAGGTCACTTGGAATAATTTATTCCACGATTTGCAGATGACTGTTAGGTGAGCAAGTTTTTCAAGAGGGCAATTGGGATGGTGAATTAAAAATGCTGTTATGTTGGACCAATTTTTTGAACATTTGGGGCTGTAATCCTCACAATTTATTGTCTACTAAAGCTCCAATCCCTGTTTCTCAATCCACGCAAACAAGGAATTTCTCCTCCTGTTACAGAAAGTAATCGAGCAGCATTTTTGTAGTATCTGAAGGATCTCTTGCGGATTGTTCTACGAGTAAGTACAAATACGGCAATTGCCTTGCTTATTGATGTATTCATTGAGCCAAATGTAGACCTGATGAACACTATTTCGCCATAAAATTTCAGATCATCTCGAAATTAGTTATGAGCTCAGTCTGTGGAACTCCGACACATGAAATAATTCAATGGTTACAGTTCTTGAATCTTATATGGAATAGGGCGTAGATCATTCGGAAAATACTCCAAGTTGTAGACGGACTAAGCCTAAGATCCAGTGGGTGCCTACGGGCCGATAAATTGGCGTCCTCATTAACTTTGGTCTTAGCTGAGGAGATGTTTTCTCCGGAATACACTGGTTTCATTCTTGTGATCAGCCTAATGTTACGTAGCATTGATTTAGTAAGAAATCTATCCACAATACGTCGAGTAGCACGTATACCTAGATGGGCGGTCCATAAAACCAACGAAATGCTTGATAAGTTCATGTAACTGAGCACTGATTTCGGAAGCAATATTCCACGGTTTACTAATGTTGTTTATCCATTCAGCTAAATTGGCATCTATCCCTATCGAAAGCTCGGGGCCTCTTAAATCCTCGATGCCTCATTTATCACATTTGGCTTGGACTTTTCCTTATACCAGTATTCGTAAGCAGCCTAAGTTCTATATTTAAACAAAATCTCATCTTTTTCTCAGAGACACCCTGCATCAAAATCACTGATTAAATATTACTTAACAAATAACATTGCGTGATAAAGTTCATGCTTTGCTAAGTTCTTAACTAACTTACCATTATGGTCAGTCTACGTAAAATCCAATTCGTACGTTCACTCCAAGTATTCGTATTCTCTTAGTAGTGCAAGACAGCCAGTCGTCACGGTTTAGAACTTCCAATTTTTTTTTCCTGTCATTACTATGTTAGGTGGCATCCACACGTGCCTGCTGGTTGCAAAATTAAAAAGTAGCTCCAAGTTAAATTCTAATGCCTGACAAACACTCAAAAGGATTCTTCGCTCAACTGCTAATTAAAAACTCCAACATTGTGGATACTTTATTTGAAAAAAATATCTCAAAAGTTCATGTACTCGTAGATGTGACCTGTATGTTTTTTGAGATGTAAAAAGCCGACACCCACATGTAGAGACCGTACAAAGCTTGACAAATTAATTTGTTGTTTTTTTTTTTACATATCATTATGGGGATATTACTTTTTTTTCTTCTTTTGAAATTAATGTGAACTTTTAAATTTAATTCGACAGCAGCAGCACGCAGAAATGGCTTCTCAAACAGTCTCACGATTTGGCATTTTCATCTGCATTATCATGTTGATTGGATGTATATCAGCATCTATGTCCCGCCCACCGAGGAACAATGACATCAACAACATGGCTGATGCCTTGAAATATCTTCAGGACCTGGACAATTACTATGGTGACAAGGCTCGCGTAAGGTAGGATTCCACAAAATGCCGCCCAATCTTCGAGTTGTTTATTGAAAAAGTTCTTCCTTCTTATTTTCAAATTAGATTTGGCAAACGTGCATCACTTTTACTCAGGGACCGACTAATGGAACAACCAGATTTGGTAATTATTTATATTTTTTTTAAATTAAATTTGAATATGGATTCGTTTAAAACGCATGCCCATTTGCAATAGAAAGACTCACATATCCAATACAGCTTCCGAAGATGAACCATTTTAAACTAAATCGATACCGGATGTCCACTGCTGATGGTAAAATTAAATACAAAACTTAAATTTAAATGTTGATAATTTATAATCTTAACTTAACTGTGAACATTGTTCAGTGACGTTTATTGTTAATAATAATGGGCGGCTTGAATTTCTCATTAAATAAAACCAAAGAAAAAAAACTACAACTTTCTTGTTTTTGTGTTTTCATTTTATTTAAATAAAAAAAAAAATGGGATTCGTTGTAAGTCATTGGGCATCGCTCCTGGAACGCTTAGATGGGCAGGGATAGTGTCAACAAAGCGCAAACTAAAAATCAATGAAACAGAAAAAATTAAGTGTATCTGCAAATATGTCTATTATTTATAAGAGAATTTTTTTATTATTGCTATATTTTTGTTTAAGCGCTATTAATGAATTAGTGCATTTAATTATTTACTTCATTTGCCAAACGAAGCTTGGCGGAACTACCTATGTCCAGTCTAACGTGGGAAGCATTAACAAAAAAAATACAATTTTACGGAAACTTAATGCGGAGCACTTTCCAATTTAAATGCAGCTGAATAGCTTTAATCTAATTGAAATATCCTGGCTAAAAAACGGATAGGAACATCCACGAATAAGGGCATAGCTCTCATCTAGATAGCCGATATTCAAGCGGAAGTTAAGTTGATTTCGTAAATACTAAAATTTAAACGACAGCAATTAGATAGTCGTAGAACAGGCCTAAAGAAGGGAGATCCCCTGAACTACGCCAACTAAATGGAAATTAGTCTACTAATCATCGCATATATTGGGTCTATAACTTAATTCGGTTTGCTAAGAGATGGCGTATCTTGTATTATTCCATTGGCACATGCGTTGGAAAGCTACTGTCATTGTACGTCATTTCAGTATATGTCATTCATTTGAAGCGTAAACAACAATAATTTTTTTTTAACTCAAATATGTCGAACTTTGTGCCTGAAAAAGTGTTTTTGCGGGGAGTTCTTCTTCATTACTTTAATATGAAGAAAACTGCTGCCGAAAGTCATCGTATTTTGGTGGAAGTTTATGGTGAACATGCGCTAGCTGACCGAACGTGCCAAAAGTGGTTTGCACGATTTAAAAGTGGTGATTTTGGCTTGGAAGACGATGAACGTCCTGGGCAACCAAAAAAGTTTGAAGTTGAAGAACTGGAAGCATTACTCTATGAAGATTGTTGCCAAACATAAGAAGAGCTCGCAGAATCTTTGGGTGTCACTCAAGCAGCCATTTCAAAACGTTTAAAAGCAGCTGGATATATTCAAAAGCAAGGAAATTGTGTTCCACATGAACTCAAGCCAAAGACGTCGAAAGGCGGTTTTGCATGTCCGAAATGCTGCTGGAACGCCACAAAAGGAAGTCATTTTTCCATCGGATTGTTACTGGTGATGAAAAATGGATCCATTACGACGACAGCAAAAAATCATATGTGAAACCCGGCCAACCAGCCAAATCAACGGCAAAGCCGAATATCCATGGCGCGAAGGTAATGCTCTGTATTTGGTGGGATCAGATGGGTGTGCTATATTATGAGCTGCTAAAACCGGGTGAAACCATCAATGGACAACGCTACCAAACACTATTAATCCGTTTGAAGGGAGCAGTGGCCGAAAAACGCCCGAAATATGCGACCAGACACGAGGCAATAATTTTCCATCATGACAACGCTCGGCCCCACGTTGCTATTCCGGTTAAGAACTATTTGGAAAACAGTGGATGGGAAGTCTTACCCCACCCGCCTTATAGCCCAGACCTTACCCCTTCTGACTACCATTTGTTCCGGTCGATGCAGAACGCCCTCACTGAAATACGGTTCACATCAGAGCAGAATATCAAAAATTGGCTTGATTCATTCTTGGCTGCCAAGCCGGCGCAGTTCTTTTAGGATGGGATCCACAAATTACCAAAAAGATGGGAAAAAGTCATAGCTTCAGATGGCCCTATTAGTGTGGTTTTAGGCCAGAAAAGTCCACCACGGATTTAGTTTTCACATTTTCCAAATCGTTACACCTCATACCACCTCTTCATCGATTTCTAAGGCGCACTATACAAGGATATATCTACACTTGCGGTCATAAAAACCGCACCATATCAAAATGATTGAAAAATTGTTAATAACTACGATAATAATTTTTAGAATGAAATGAAATTTTTATTGAGTACTCCGCAGTAGTTTATAAGTATTTCTATCTAATTTCCATCTGTTTATTGAATGTTTGAAAAAAGATATTAACAAAGAAAGAAAAACCAGTTAATTTTCTTATTTTTTTTAAAATATTTTAATGCAGTCATTAGTTAACAAAATCAAACTATACAGTTTTTATGTGTGTGTATATAAGATGTTTAGATATGCCACTTTTACCAAAAATACCGAATAAGGAGGAGTCCTTATTCTAGAAGTCATCGAGTTTACTAGAAGTTCAGTAATAGCGTTTGAAATTTCAGTATTCCATACATGTTGCAGAACTTCATTTAGCTTTTTTTTTACTCTCTGGTTTATGTTCAGCCACCTTACGTTTCATTACATGCCACAAGTTTTCGATTGGGTTTAAATCGGGCGAATTAGCTGGCCAGTCTAGTCTGGTAATTCCGAGGTCATCAAACGTTGTCTTGATCTGAAAATTATTGAAAGACTCTAGTTACTTGTCTGTTTATTATTTATAAAGTAGACATCTAGAAGTTGATTTATAACACTTTACTTACGGAATTGGCGCGGTTGCAAGGTGCGGAATCATCTTGAAAAATGCACTTGTCAGTCTACGAATGATGCTGTTGAATTGCTGGTACCAAAAACTCTCTTACTACTTCTCCATACTTTTGAGCGTTCATAGTTCCATTTGGCTTTGAGGAAGTTTCAATGTCTTGCATCCTTAAACCATTCACCTACTGACCGTCGTACTTATGGCAAATTTTCGACACATAATTAAATTAAATTTACGTTCATCGGACCATATCACACATCGCCAATCATCCTGCGTCCAATCTTCGTACTTTTTTGCCCACGTCAAGCGTGGGTTAGGAGAGGTTTTTTCGCTGGTCGTCTTCCATATAAACCTATCTCCCGTAGCCGTCGGCGTATGGTTTCGGCGCTTAGATCAACGTGATGAAATTCACTCAGCTCTGCTCTTATACGGACAGCACTTTTAAAGCGATCTTACATTCGTTGTAATACATTGTCCGTCTTCTGGATTGTTTTACGTTTTCGTCCCGAGCCTTTTTTCCTTTCCAGTGGATCCAAATTTTCTTTTTTCTTCATCAGCCGTACGATAGTTGAATGACAGCATCCTATTTTAACCGCAATCTCACGATAGCCAAGCCCTTCTTCGACTAAAGTCAATAATTGAACTTTTTCGTCCCGAGTCAGTTGATGATATTTACCAGACATTTCACATTTTTTTACTTGTCACCGTCACAACTCAATTCAAACTGATTTTTTTTGCACTGAATACGAGGCCGAGCTCCGCTATGGGAAAAACCCTTACGATCTGATGTAATTAGGCATTTTTTGAGAACTCATTAGGTGGTGCAGTTTTTATGACCGCATGTAGTTGTGGCATTCCTGCCAAGTACATTCGCCTATGCGAGATGACGACGGAGACCAATCAAGATTGGTGCTGAAAAAACCGAGACCTTCGATGTCAGAAAAGGACTTAAAAAATGCAACTCCAAAAATCTATTCAGTTAGTAGCATAAGAGACAAGGTTGGCATAATGGGTAGAATACAGCGTGCTGTTAATGGAACATTTGCGACTATTTAAGCAGAAGCGGCAAAGATGGAGTTAGCGGCCAACGGAAGAAAAACAAAGTACATATGTTACATACAGGGTCTTCCAATAGGGACTTCCGAACTTTGACAGTTGATAGCGGCCATATTGTTGAAGCTACATCTGTCAAATTGGCTGTCATTTATTTTTCCATGGACGGACATAGCGTTCAACAACACGTTCAAACGATAAAATTGTTTTATCAAAATGGGTATTCTGTTCGGGCAACGTTACGCGTGCTTCGCCCATTTTACGGTCCCCATAATCGTCCTACCGAGAGGACTATTCGCAGTGTGGTGGATAAATTTGAGTCCACTGGTTCAGTAAACGATATACCAGCACCTGTACGTCGATGAAACGCCGAAAACATCGCCGCTATCCGTGAGAATGTGCAGGAAACAACCAAAATTGTCGAATTTGTGACGATACCAATTCACATGAGATCCAAGAGCGTCTAGTGCATCCCGAAAAAGTCACTGTTTGGTGTGGATTTTGGTCTGGCGGCGTCATCGGTCCATATTTCTTGGAGAACGACCGCGACGTTGGCCAGGCCATCACTGTTAATTGTCGATGATTATCAACTCCTTTTGGCTTGAATTGGATAATATGAACTCCAACGAAATGTGATTTCAATAGGACGGCACTACGAGCCACACAGTTCACGCCACATTAGAAGTTCTGCCCGAGCAATTCGAGGGCATGGTCATCTCACGTGGAGGTGATGTGAACTGGCCACCGAGATCATGCGATTTGACCCAGTTGTACTTTTTCTTGTGGGGTTCTCTGAAGTCGCAGATCTGTGCGAATAAGCCACAAACCATAGCGGCCCTCAAAGCCAACATAGCCCATGCCATCTATCAAATTCAGCTTGATTTATGCGCCAAAGTCATGGAAAATTGGACATTTGGGATCCGCAGCACCCAGAGAAGCCGCGGCGGACGATGGCATCGATAGGAAGCGCTTAATGAAAGGCGCTTTATATGCTGAGCTGTTCTTCTACTGCGCTGTCCCAATATGTTGGAATCGAAATCATTCCGGGCTGGGGCGCTGTTGTTCACGAGTTCAAGGTGATTTTAAATGGCTTATCCGACTTAGATGAGTTTCCGATGAGGTTGTTTGCCTTCGAAACGCCTCCCCTAGTCTCCATAGATGCAAACGGGACTGAAAATTACTCGAAGAACTTTTCTTTCGAAGAGCACGAGCCTGTTGTATTGGCATCACTACCACTTAACATAAGCTAAATTGCAAGAAATGACCGAGGAATCGAAAAAGGGACAACGGAGGAGAGTTCTTCACAGCTTTATATGTTCAAGCAAAACACTGTGATTTGGGAAATCTTTTAGATGAGATGATATTATTGACGCCAATCGTAAGAATGAAAGACGAAAGTTAAAGTGTAGGCCTCAACTACACCCCAGTCTCGCATTAGAAAAAGCAATCGGTTCACTACGGCAGGTAGAAGAGCTGTACCGACAAAAGAAAGATCTCCCATTAACACCAGCACAGGAGGTCCGGTCGGAAATCAAAAGCGTAGGTTAGAGAAAGGGAAAAAATGGGGAGAAAAAAAAAACAGGGACATCACACACGGGAGACAGCCAGATAAGTGCAGGCGATGCGGGTACGAACGACAAGTTTATAAAAGGTGTCCGGCAGAAAACACAATTTGCAAAAAATGTAAGAAGTGCGGACATTATTTAATTTCATTTTGGTGGGGGCTAACGTCCCTATTTATTTGGCTTCATACAAGCTTAAAAACTAATAAAAATTAAGGTTTAGCAACTAAGGGAATAAATCTAGGACTTGTCACTCGGGCGTAAAGCTAGGAATGGTGAAGGAGATCGAATCGAAAACGTAAAGGTTGGAGTTCACCTTATGCAGCATACGGGAGATTGGTTCGTTAGAGTCATGTGTGGTGCGGTAGATTGGTAGATAAAAGAGACGGGGGGCAACGTAGATTTCGAGGGTTAGTGTAAAAGAAAATGGACTTGTAGAGAGACATGCAGTCGACGGAGCCTGAGAAGAGTCGGTGAATGAAAAGAATGTCTGCTGCCTTCCTTCGTTTCTCAAGGACATTCTGGTTAATGAGTTTGAGAACGTCTCGATAGGGAGGTAAGATTAGAGGATCGTTTCAAGGTAGACCTCGAAGAGCAAATCGAAGAAAACGAAGCTGGACCCTCTCAATTCGGGATACATGACCTAGTTCAAAGGGAGACCACGCTTGGCTATCGTACTCGAGAAGGGGACGAACGTCAGTGATATACAGTGATCTGGTCACGTACGGATTGCAGAATTCGTTGGACCATCTTTTAACGAAGCCAAATGAAGTGCTTGCTTTAGTAATTATCTCGTCAATATGCGACCGAAAATTAAGCTCCCCGTCGCATGATATGCCAAGTTCGCGGATAGACTCAACAAGGGTTATACGAGAGTTATCTGAAAAGTTTCCGGCTACAACGTAAAGATAGCGGCACTCGTCAATAAAAGCTAATTGTGCATCTCTTGACAGTTACTTACCGAAGTTTCAGTCATTTTGAACTCGCAGTTTTTAGTCGACAGTCGTTTGAGTGAGTCGATGTGAGTGTCAATCAAAATCAAAAATTAGTTGAACTCTGTGTATGGGGGCCCTGCACCATCATTTACCACAGCGAAATTTTGGGCAGCTGAATACGTGGCCGTAGGATCTTGGGGGACATCCAAAAACTGCAACCACTGACGATAACATTGCTAAAGTTCACCAAATGGTGTTAGACGACCGCCGAATTAAAGTGAGACAGATAGTACAGGCTATGAAAATGCCCAAAGAACGTGTTTGTTACATATTAAATAAAGATTTAGGAATGAGAAAGCTGTCCGCGCATTGGATGCCGCGTTTGCTTACGTTAGACCAAAAACCTTTTCGAATGGACATTTCCAACGCTCTGTTGGCGCAGTTTAGGCGCAATAAATCCAAGTTTTGGGGCAGATTAATTACTGTAGATGAAACTTGGAT
Organism: Volucella zonaria; assembly: GCA_963966105.1. Taxonomy (NCBI): domain Eukaryota; kingdom Metazoa; phylum Arthropoda; class Insecta; order Diptera; family Syrphidae; genus Volucella; species Volucella zonaria. The sequence continues at coordinate 350,595,800 of OZ014530.1, forward strand.
ACACCATTATACGCCCGAAACAAAAATTCAGTCAAAACAGTGGATTGCAAACGGCGAGCTTTTGTCAGCTGGGAAAGTGATGGCGACTGTTTTTTGGGATAGTAAAGGAGTTATCTTTATCGATTATCTTCAAAAAGAAAACACCATTACAGGAGCATACTACGCATCATTACTTGCCCAACTGAAGGCAGAAATTGCGGAAAAACGGCCACATTTGCAGAAAAAGAAAATCCTGTTTCACCAAGACAAGGCGCCGTCTCACACCTCAACGGTTGCCATGGCGACAATCCATGAATTACGGTTTGAACTGCTTGACCATCCACCTTATTCACCAGATCTAGCCCCAAGCGACTTCTTTTTGTGCCCTCATCTAAAAACTGCGCTCGGAGGACAGAAATTTTCGTCAAATGAGGAGGCAATCACCTTCGTGAACAATTATTTTGCAGAGAAAAACGCCAAGTACAATTTGGACGGATTAGAGAGATGGGAGCAACGTTGGGAGAAGTGTGTAGAGCTACAAGGGGAAAAAATGTCTTGTATCATTGTTCGGTCGGAAACTTTTCAGACAACCCTCGTATGTAGATTGGTCGTGAAAAAGGTAAACTCGGGAGTAGACTTATTGCACTTACCTGAGAAGGTAATCGATTGACATTTGGTGACATTGAGTTCTAAGCAGTTCTTGATGCACTGGGTGGAAAAACTGTTTATTGTACATGTACAATAGTATTATTTAAGGTATTGCCCATCTGAAGCTATGACTTTTTCCCATCTTTCTGGCAATTTGTGGATCCCATCCCAAAAGAACTGCTCCGGCTTGGCAGCCAAGAATGAATCAAGCCAATTTTTGATATTCTGCTCTGATGTGAACCGTATTTCAGTGAGGGCGTTCTGCATCGACCGGAACAAATGATAGTCAGAAGGGGCAAGGTCTGGGCTATAAGGCGGGTGGGGTAAGACTTCTCATCCACTGTTTTCCAAATAGTTCTCAACCGGAACAGCAACGTGGGGCCGAGCGTTGTCATGATGGAAAATTATTGCCTCGTGTCTGGTCGCATATTCCGGGCGTTTTTCGGCCACTGCTTTCTTCTAACGGATTAATTGTGTTTGGTAGCGTTGTCCATTGATGGTTTCACCCGGTTTTAGCAGCTCATAATACAGCACACCCATCTGATCCCACCAAATACAGAGCATTACCTTCGCTCCATGAATATTCGGCTTTGCCGTTGATTTGGCTGGTTGGCCGGGTTTCACATATGATTTTTTGCGCTTGGGGTTGTCGTAATGGATCCATTTTTCATCACCAGTAACAATCCGATGCAAAAATGACTTCCTTTTGTGGCGTTCCAGCAGCATTTCGGACATGCAAAACCGCCTTTCGCCTTTCGACGTCTCTCGGCTTGAGTTCATGTGGAACCCAATTTCCTTGCTTTTGAAATGGCTGCTTGAGTGATACCCAAAGATTCTGCGAGTTCTTCTTGTCTTTGGCAACAATCTTCATAGAATAATGCTTCCAGTTCTTCATCTTCAAACTTTTTTGGCTGCCCAGGACATTCATCGTCTTCCAAGCCAAAATCACCACTTTTAAATCGCGCAAACCACTTTTGGCACGTTCGGTCAGCTAGCGCATGTTCACCATAAACTTTCACCAAAATACGATGACTTTCGGCAGCAGTTTTTTTCATATTAAAGTAATGAAGAAGAACTCCCCGCAAAAACACTTTTTCAAGGCACAAAGTTCGACATACTTGAGTGAAAAAAAATTATTGTTGTTTACGCTTCAAATGAATGACATATACTGAAATGACGTACAATGACAGTAGCTTTCCAACGCATGTGCCAATGGAATAATACAAGTTACGCCATCTCTTAGCAAACCCTCACGAATTAAGCTATAGACCCAATACATCTATTTGAAGGAGACTGGAGTCGTATTGTGAGGAAATGGGTTTAAAAAATTTGGTATCGTCAGCATAGAGAGAAAGTGCTTAGTGATGAATGACTTTTTCAAGATCGTGAATGGTTAAGATGAAAAGAAGTGGACGTAGGTGGCTACGTTGAGGAACACCTGAAGTTGCAAAGAAAGGGGTAGATAGGACAGACCTGAAGCGAACATTATAAAAACGGTTATCCAGGCAAGAAGATACCCATTTTTTGAAATAAAAGGGATGCAGTAGATTTTTTTTTTGTAGTTAACGAATTAGTAGAAAGACTTAGGATCGCTTATAAGCCTGGAATGCGCACTATCAAGGTATCGCTTGTAGAGAACGTCATAAAGCAGTGCGAATTGATGGTACGACCCGAGATAGTTAGAGTAGTCAGCAAAAGAATTGGATCGAAGGGAAATTGCCAGTAATTTGTTTCTCTTGTTACGTTAAGAGCGAATTCTACGATTATACCACGAGGGGCTCGTAGAAGAGGTTTTATTGGGCGAAAAGGGGACATGGAGAAAAATAGAATTAAATAATTCTCTGTAGAGAGCACCATTGAGGGACATATTGCCGATATTAAAAGAACACTCACAAATAGCCGTTAATCTTGCGGAAATTCGCTTTATGAAAGTCGTAAGAGAAGGCAGCTGCAAATGGGGTGGGTTGCATAGGAGAGTGGTGGAAAAGAAAAAGAAGAAGTGGTGGGTGAAAGTTATCAATGGTCGATAGTGAAGAGGGAGACAGAGGACTTTATGGGGTCAGTGGTGGAAATGAGGTCTAATTGCCTACCCATATAGTTGGAAACCCCACTAACTTAACATAAGTTAGAGTCTATGGTATAAGCTTATCCAAGAACAGGCATTCTTTACTTGAGTTAGGGTTTGCGATAAAAAAAGATTCATCATCTGATTAAGTCCAGTGCAATTGAAGTAGATTGAAATCGGCGAATACGATGATATCATCGAGAGGATCAGATAAGTTAATTACAATATTTGATCAATTGCATTGATAGCGAGTTGGTAGCATTCGATAGGTTGCGCCGGTAAGATGTAAAATCACCTAACGTACAGGGACCTGTGGGGGAGTGTTATTTTTATTGAAACGTAGTCAAGCTTAGAAGAAGTAGAAACAGCGATTGGACAAGAGTTTACGTCATTGTGCACGTGGTAAGACCGTCGTCTCGAAAAACGTTGAAACTAGGGGGGAATAATAAGGAGAGCATGAGATTTGCGCAAGACAGCACGGGTTTTAAATCGCAGTCCTCTTGCGTTTTGATAGTAGAAGGTAAGAGGAAGGTTATTTCGAGAGGGCGTAGGAGTGGATGGTTGAAACGTGGGCAATGGCAGCACGTTAGGGACGAAATAATTTGTCGTTGTCAGCTTCGTTGAAGGTTGCAGTATGCAAGGGTACTTGCATAAGAGGGGTACTTCGTTGGCATGATGACAGGTAAGTGGTCTGTTGATTTATGACTAAATAACAAGAAAATTACTTTTAAATTTGACACAGGTGCGGATGTCACATTAGAACTCTGGTCAGCAGTAGAAGACTTGAGGAATATTTTTTTTTTGCAATAGAGGGAGTATGTATTTTGAGAAAACGGGAACAAAATTATACAGAGTTGGACAGCAAATAAAGGGAAAGACTATGGTTTGCTTGATATACGGCGGAACAGACGAGGTGGTTTATATTACGAAGGATACGATTACGCCTTTACTCGGGAAAACAGGGATAGAAAAATTTGGTCTGGTCAAAAAATTATTTGAAATTTCTTCAAGGAACTGAGGGAAGGAATTTAAGAGAGTTTTTGGTGGTTTAGGAACATTTAAAGGAAAATATGTGATCGAACTAAAGCCCAAAACGGAGCCGTACGCTATATCTACTCCTCGGGTAACACCAGTGTATTTGAGGTAAAAGGCTCAGGAGGAGTTAAGCAAGATGGAAAGAGAGGGGGTAATAGCATCTGCTAAGAAAGCGTGAAAGAAATGCGGTATTCAGATTTGTGTAGATCTAGGAAAACTAAAGAAATGGGTAAAAAGACATGTACATCTGATCCCAGGTATAGATTACTCACTGTCGCAACTGACAGGGGCAATATTTTTTACGAAACTTGGTGCTAACAACGGATTTTGGAAATACGCTTGTCTAAGGAATCGCAAGATCTGACAAGCTTCTTAACCCCATTTGGAAGATATATGTAAATTTGTAAGACCTTCATTCGGAATAATTTCGGCTCCAGAATTCTTCCAAAGGAAAATGTTACAACTTCTAGCGGGAATGAAGAATTGCATAGTGCATATGGATGACATTCTTATATGGGGAGAAACAATTAGGGACCATGATCAATGCGTAGAAGCAGTACTCAAGAGAATGCAGGAATCAAGAATGACACTCAGCAAGGAGAAATCGGACTCTCTGATGAAGGGTAATTTAGGCTCCATAAAGGGAAGTTAAATGCAAATGCGGCTCTGCAAGCGCCAACCAACACCACGGAAGTCTAGAGATTCCTGGGGATGGTAAATTTTACCGGAAAATACATCGCGAACAAATCTTCGATACTGGAACCGATTATGGGTTTGCTTTGCTTTGCAAGAAAGACGCATTCTTTTGAAGAGACGCTCAGGATAAAGCATTCAAGGAAATCAAACAATTTTTCACATCGCCAACAAAATTTTTAAATTTGACCCGGTAAGAGAAACTATTGTGTCATGTGATGCATCTATGCTATGTTCAGGTGCAGTACTTTTGCAGAGGCATGAAGGGAAATTATATCCAGTGTCATATATTTCAAGGACTTTAACACAAGCTGAAAAGAATTATGCTAATATTGAAAGAGAGGGTTTAGCTATCGCACTTGCTTGTGAAGAATTTTAAAATTATCTGAGAGGAAGGCATTTCTTAATAGAAACAGACCATAATCCACTTCTTTGACTTTTAAAAACGACGACCTATCACCCCGTTTGCAGCGTATCCGTATGAGAATCATGAGATACGATTTTTCAATAACACATATTCCAGTAAAAAAAACTTAGTTGTTGCCGATCATTTGTCCAGAACACCAGTTAAAAATGATTTTTGATTGCTCAAGAGAGGATTTTACTACTCTATTGCCCTCTAAGCAAAAAGATGCAGTGACTAGCAGGAGTGATTGTTAGCTTGATCGTTGTCGTAGCTGATAGCAAAGCCGAGGTAGATGGAGTGCTTTACTAACTCAAAGTTATAGCTGGCTACGGTGACGTTTTGCCCTAGGCGTCGATATGTTGTTTGTTACATAATATTGTTAACAGAAGATACTTTGATTCTCCTTCATTGACGTCTGAACCTGTTTTTGCGTATGCGAGTAACTAAACAGACTTTTGGAAGATGATCCTTCTAAACTTGACTTACAAGAACCGCACATTTCTTTCTAGAACGATGTTGGAAAAATCACATGACGACGCCTCGTCAATATAAGGATAAAGGAATAAAATTCTGTGCATGAAGTCAGTCAGTCCAATCAACTCGTTAAAAGTCAAATAGCTGCCCAGCTTGGAGCATAAGTTAATAAAAAAGTTGCCCGCGGCGGCACAAATAGCACGTATTCTGCGTATTCCCCCAAAGGGAGTCTCTGGATTGTTTTACCATTTAATCGTGGAAACGTATACGCTTCAAAAATGTTTACAAGTTTCCCCAATTTTTTTTTATCAAAATTCGCTGTCAGTTACGTGCGTGAGCTCGAATAGATTTCTTCGATCCATAATATTGCCAAGCCATGACACATGGATCGCAAGAAGTGAAGTCAGATCGGTAAGTCAAAACTGAGCATATTTTCGGAAGTCCTTGCGGCTATACGCCCATATAGATCGTAGCTAGGGTCAAATGACCATCGTAGACGTCGAACTGTCATTAATTGGGTTCTATTGAAGATGAAAGAAGATTCTGCTTTTCATAGAAAAATCATTCGTTGTGGTTTCATCACATGCAACATTTGGTTCCAGTTCCAAGAGCAGCCATTGTACATATATGAAAAAGTTGACTGCTTGGTGTGGTTTTCAAGCCGGAGGTGTCATTGGGCCGTTATTCTTTCGAGATAATGCGGGTGAGTTAGTTACAGTCTCTCCATTGTAATCAAATTTTTTTTGGGGATAAATTCGAACTGGAAACATTTGCTACAAAGCGCGTGCCACTGTCAGCTTATTGAGGACGAAGTTCCGTGGTCGTCCTATACCAGAAATTGGCCGTCACTTTCATGTAATTTATCACATATGTCTCTTTTCTTTAGGGCAACAATAAGTCCTGGTCTTTGCTTGCAAGCCAACAACTTTAGATGACTTGGAGGAGAACATTCGATGTGAAATTGCTGGAATGTTAGCAGAGTTATACGAAAAAGTCGAGAAAAATAATGTCAACGTTTCATCGAGAGCAATTGAATTTACAACTCAGCTTGTAAATGAGCCGACACAAATACCAGACGTTGACAGTCATACCGCCAAAACCGTGAACTTGTTTTTAACTTCTCACTCACTGTTGAAGTGCTTTCCTCTTTAGAGTCGTCGGACCGCTGTATTATATCAGCTAATTTCTCGACCAACCACACAGTTAGAGGAAAGATTCCTATAAGAACAGTGTATCAATACGAGAAAGCTAATTGGAGCTGACTTAACAGCTTCTTAAGGAATTTTAACTGGTCGTTATGTTTCCTCGATAACGACGTGGATGCCGCTGCTGATATGATCACAGACACTTTTTTTTGTGGAATGAGATCCTTTATCCCTCATCGGATGAAGAGTATCAAACCAAAACGAGCTGTAAAGAGGCTCCCGGAACTATGGTTCCGGCCTGACCTAGGAGTTGGCCCCCTTGTGGGAGTATCGTGGTGGCTGTAGGTTTAAAGGCAAAATCGCGGGGAGAATGGACCGAATGGATCTTGGACATCTCATGGCTTAGCATGTGTGTAGTTTACTACGACCTGTGCTAAACCATGGGATTGCTATGGAACCAATTGGTCTGCTCGATGTGGAGTTGCATTGCAACCGGGTGCCATGACCCACAGAATGGCTGAGGTATTAGATAGGCCTCGACCCTTCACCAAAGGGGAAGTTCGTGCCTTACACACGACTTCGAATCTGGTACTGGTGGTAGTACTTGTACTACCCGAAGGGCGCTTATCAACGCATTATTTTGATATCTTGTGCGAAGACGCACCGTAGGCTTAAGCCCTCACGGCAGGTACCTACGTAAAACACAAGAGACATCTGTAAAGAGGCTGTCAGGGTTAGAGAAATGCTCTTTCGGTCCTTCAAGACCCAACAGAGGAAAACCAAAAAAAGTTTAAACGAGCCAGGAATGACTGCAACATCTTTCTCAAGCGCGTTAAACTCAAATACGACCAAAAACTAAGGTAAAAAATATTACAATGTCCCAAAGGTAGCAAAAATTGTTGGTAGTTCGTCAAAAATATTAAAAATTCTGCCTCATCCTCCATTCTCCATTCCAACGCTCATTTACAATGACATTCCACCTGTCAGCTCTTTAGACAAGGCCAATTTGCTTGCTGCAAACTTTGCCGCCAGCTCTACACTTCCAGATAGTGCTTTGCCATCGCCTACACTTGAGTGCGTCGAATCTTCAATGGGACAAATGCACTTTCGCACTCGTGTAGTAGCAAGAGTTCTTAAAGATCTTAACATTCACAAATCCGCTGGTCCATATGGTATATCTCTCTTTCTTCTGAAGAGATGTTCTTTCACGCTGACAAAACCACTGCGTAAGCTTTTTCATCACTCCTACTCTCTAGGACTCTTTCCGAGCAGATGGAAAACAGCATTTGTCCAGCCCGTCCTCTCCGTCCTCCTACAGACCCATTGCACTTAGGTCCCTTCTTTCAAATGTCATGTCATTCGAAACACGAAAACTTCTTATTAGCCGGCAGTACGGTTTTCGTAGAGACAGGTCCATGGTGGTGTGATGGCATGCCTCACCGAAAAGTGGAACCAAAGCGTACATTAATTTGGCGGGAGCAAGATAGTTGCACTTGATATTTCTAAGGCATTTGACAGAGTTTGGCATTAGGCTCTTTTGTCGAAAATGCGTGGTTTTGGGATCGATGACTCTCTTTTTCAATGGTTTAGAAATTACCTTTCGGAACGGTCAATTCAAGTTGTCTTAGACGGTTTCAAGTCTGATATTCACAAAATAAATGCTGGTGTGCCCCAGGGCTCCGTTCTGTCTCCGACACTATTTTTAATTTTCATCAATTATCTCTTGTCTGCTACTTCTAATCCAATATATTCCTTTGCTGATGGCAGTACTCTCTGCTTTTCATATTCGTTCCCGGACTCACGCCCCTGCTCTTCGGCTGTAGAACGGGAACGGCAGAGTATGTTAAGCTCATTAAATTCTGATATTAACAGCATAACCAATTGGGGCACTATCAATAAAGTAGAATTTAATAATTCCAAAAGACAATGCTGTCTGCTGTCGTTAAAGCGAAATTTAAACACCCAGCCGTTATCCATGAATTGCACTTGCATCGTCGAAACCGAAAAACATTCCATTCTCGGTGTGTGTGTCAGTGATAACTTACGTTGGAATGACCACATATTCGATGCCGTCAAAAATGCTGCGAAATGTCTAGGTTTCTTCAAGCTATGTAAGAAATATTTCACACCCTCTGATCTAGCCTCAATATATAAGGCATTTATACGCCCGAAATTGGAGTACAATGCCCACATCTGGTCAGGTGCTTCTAAATCCTCATTGCAAAAACCGTGCGGTAAAACTCATACTTGATGACAATATCACACAGTCATTCAACACCCTCGAAAACAGGCATAATGTCTCCTGTCTCACCTGGTTGTATCGCTATTTTCACCACCAGTGCTCCTCCGAAATTGCAACCTTCTAACCTTCAACCGTAACACCTGCCTCGCTATGAATGCTCAACAGTACACCCTCAAGCCCACCTTCAGACGTACTCTGAAATATCTTGATTGGTTCCTAAGCCGTACATTATACTTGGAAACATTTAACACCAACGCACATCGGTATCTCTCTTTTTTCCCTTCCTAAGGGTGCACAAAATTCCTTGTGAGAGCGCCAATTATAAAATAAACAAAAAAAGAAAAAACCTAACGTGGTCAAGTTTTGAAGGACACAGGGTATCCAAAGCTCCCTGGCCGCTTTCTCACTGCAAAAAATCTAGGAAATTAATGAAATTAAACAGGGATAAGCTTAGGACAGTAATAGGAATCCTGCGGAAACACGCAAAGAGGCTCAAATTCTCAGATATAAATTCCTCGGTGATCTGCAAGCTGTTGAGGACATAACACACATACTGTGTGATTGCGAGGCAATATCGCATAGCCAAAGAAGATTGTTAGGGAAATACTTTTTCGAAAACCTAGAGGAAATAGACGGCACGAAAGGTCTTCTTGGCTTTCGCCGGGAAATTGGGTGTTTCACAAGGGCGATTGTTTAGCTTTTCGCCATTTGCAGACAATTCAACTGGCTCCGCAGGAGTCGCGATGGGCTCGTTTTCCTCGGTCGTTGCCTGGTGTCTGTATGATGGCAAATCCATCATACCCCTGTTTAATCTAACCGAACCTATGTCGTGCAAGAGTGGGGATGCAAGCATTTGATGAAGACATTATTCAAACTGCCATACAACTCTCCGCGTTATATGCTAGGAGACAGGATTATCACCTCTTTTTATAGCTGCTCTAAAAATGAGTTTCGACTATGTGATAAGAACGATGTGACTCTCTAGTAACCGGTTACCAAAGATAGTCGCTATGCAAGCTCTCCCCACTAACACTAACATAAAATGACACCTCCTGACGAGGAGATAGTACAATTTGGAATTAAATATTACCGTGGACAACGTTAACTCTTCGAAGAATAGCGTACATAATTCTACATAATTCTACGCTTTCATACGAGGTCTAGACGTCAAGTTCAGGGAATAATTTATAGAACGAACTAATTCGTAATTTTATAGGGCTTACCACAGCAAGCTAAGCCGCAATTTAGACGACAGAAACTACTTCAGAGGAAATAGCAGTATCGAGCGTCTTGCAATGATCTTCAAGGCCAGAGGAGAACACCTAAAACTTAATCATGTGCCACATAGAAATGATCATCCGATAATCTGCAAATTTTACAATCTTGGGATACGAGAGGATGTCTTCCATTTCATATCAGTTTGCCCTATATTGAAGGAGATAAGGCCACGGCCCGTAGAATCCCTTGCGTCCGTTGCGTCGACGTTATCGACTGACAGCTGGATAGAATATACACTATGTTATGGAAGCAGGCCTATAAACAAAGGATATGACGGAACGGACGGATAAAGTAGATTTACTTTCTACTTTTCAATCCGTTGGCAGTTCACACATTCACACATTGAGGACCATACTTTCACATCTTGAGGTTCACGCATTCACAAATTGAGAGTAAGCACTCTCATTGGTGGCGACATTGAGAGAACGAAGAGAAATTGTCAGAGCTTGAAAAGAAAACATTGACATTGACATTTGAATTACTCGTATTTTGTATCGTTTTCGTTTGAATTGATGTAAGTAGATTTTGTCTTTTATTCAATTTATGGTTTTTGTAAAAAAAAAATTTTTTTTTCAGAAATATATTTGAAGAAAAATTAATAGAGGCCATAGAATGTAAAAGATAAAAAGCGTGGATAGATGTTGCGGTTGCCGTTGATGTGGATGGTAATATTGCATACAAATAATTTTTAAATGTTAACTTACATCTTCTTATTCTAGTCGATATATGCCAAAGCCGATGGCGTTCACTGAGGGATCGCTTTGTTAAGGAAATAAAAAAAAAGCCGAAAAGTGGAAGTGCTCTGATTGAGGAAAGTCAGTGGAACTATCTTCCACTGTTTGAATTTTTAAGAGTTTACGTAACTCCTCGAAGGTAAACAGACTTGATGTTTTATATTATATTAAAATAACGTGCAAATATTCTATAACTTAATTCGTGCGGTTTGCTAAGAAATGGCGTAAATTGTATTATTCCATTGGAACATGCGTTGGAAAGCTACTGTCATTGTACGTCATTTCATTATATGTCATTCGAAGCGCAAACAACAATAATTTTTTTTTCACCCAAATATGTCGAACTTTGTGCCTGAAAAAGTGTTTTTGCGGGGAGTTCTTCTTCACGAAGAAAACTGCTGCCGAAAGTCATCGTATTTTGGTTTTGGTGGAAGTTTATGGCGCTAGCTGAGCGAATGTGCAAAAAGTGGTTTGCACGATTTAAAAGTGGTGATTTTGGCTTGGAAGACGATGAACGTGCTGGGTAGCCAAAAAAGTTTGATGATGAAGAACTGGAAGCATTACTCTATAAAGATTGTTGCCAAACACAAGACGAGCTCGCAGAATCTTTGGGTGTCACTCAAGCAGCCATTTCAAAACGTTTAAAAGCAGCTGGATATATTCAAAAGCAAGGAAATTGTGTTCCACATGAACTCAAGCCGAGAGACGTCGAAAGGCGAAAGGCGGTTTTGCATGTCCGAAATGCTGCTGGCACGCCACAAAAGGAAGTCATTTTTGCATCGAATTGTTGCTGGTGATGAAAAATGGATCCATTACGACAACCCCAAGCGCAAAAAATCATATGTGAAACCCGACCAACCAGCCAAATCAACGGCAAAGCCGAATATCCATGGCGCGAAGGTAATGCTCTGTATTTGGTGAGATCCGATGGGTGTGCTGTATTATGAGCTGCTAAAACCGGGTGAAACCATCAATGGACAACGCTACCGAACACAATTAATCCGTTTGAAGAGAGCAGTGGCCGAAAAAGGCCCGGAATATGCCACCAGACACGAGGCAATAATTTTCCATCATGACAACGCTCGGCCCCACGTTGCTATTCCGGTTAAGAAGTATTTGGAAAACAGTGGATGGGAAGTCTTACCCCACCCGCTTTATAGCCCAGACCTTGCCTCTACTGACTACCATTTGTTCCGGTCGATGCAGAACGCCCTCACTGAAATACGGTTCACATCAGAGTAGAATATCAAAAATTGGCTTGATTCATTCTTGGCTGCCAAGCCGGAGCAATTCTTTTGGGATGGGATCCACAAATTCGCAGAAAGATGGGAAAAAGTCATAGCTTCAGATGGGAAATACTTTGAATAATACTATTGTACATGTTTTTCTTATATAAACGTTCAAATTGTGAAAAAAAACGCACGAATTAAGTTATAGACCCAATATATAGGGTCCGCCAAAATGTATTTTTTTTTGAAAATGCTATAAAAAAAGACTACTGAATATTTTCTCAAATTTCTTTTTTTATTTGAAAGTACAATCCTTCCGGTTAATAATGGAAAATAATTTCATTCAAATGGCTGCCTCGGCTGGCCATGCAGTAGCCTACACGATCAGTCCAATTTTTAAGCACATTATCGATTGTGTGCAGCTGTATTTCACCAATGGCTTCACGAATATTATCCTTTAAAGCGTCAATTGTCTCTGGCTTGTCGGCGTAACACTTATCTTTTACGGCACCCCACAAATAATAGTCCTACGGTGTCAAATCGCAGCTCCGGGGTGGCCAAACGACATCAGCTCTGCGGCTGATAATGCGATCTTCAAAAACAGGGCGCAAAACATCGAGTGTAGCTTCGGCTGTGTGGCACGTAGCGCCGTCCTGTTGAAACCAAATGTTGCCAATATCCTCCTCTTCAATTTTTGTGAACAAAAATTCGTTCAACATGGCCCGATAACGATCGCCATTGACTGTAACGGCCATTCCTTGCTCATTTTCGAAGAAAAATGGCCCAATTATGCCTCTGGACCAAAATCCGCACCAAACAGTGACTCGTTTTGGGTGTATCGGCTTTTCAATGTATGCGTGCGAGTTTTCTGTGCCCCAAATGCAACAATTTTGCTTGTTTACATACCCGCCAAGATCAAAATGAGCTTCATCTGAAAAGATGATTTTTTTTGGCAAAATCGGCATCTTCTCTAAGTCGATCGCAGACCCACTTAGCGAAGCGTTGTTCAAGCGTATACACAACCATATTCGTTCAGCGGAAGGATAAAACTAATTATCTGTCAAATCAGACATGAGCTAAGTGTTACCATTCACGAAATAAGCACTAGGTGAAAAAAAACGTTAGATGGCGGAACCTATATTACAGAACTGTGTCGAATTTGTAGTGAAATGATGAGGAAACTATCCACGGTCCTCAACAAGGCACTTCGAGTTTTTTTTAACTTGGTGGAGGACATTAGCGAGGTGCAACAAATTTTAACATCCACACCAGATATCAGCCAATATTCACCAACAATAACATTGACTTCTAAAGGCCAGAAGCGCAAGCTGGAGGAGGCAACAGAACTGCTGGCAAAAAGACCTGCAACCACCGTCAACAGTTATTTTTTGCGAGTCCTGGACGTATATCTGGCTAAGCTGCCAGAAAAAGTTCAAGACGAACTTAAATGTAAATATATCCAGATGGCAATGGATGAAATAAAGAAGCAAAAATAGTTATATACATGTATGTGTGGTCACGCAATTTGAACGCGTCCTTTCACGCGTTGTTTGAGAAAATTCTCTTTGACTTCTTTAATAGAACAGTTGTTTGTTTTCGCCACAGGCCGTGAACTATTTCCTCGCCGTTGCATTGGTCGACGTAGTCTGGAGGAATATAACTGTTATCACGCATCTTCACAAAATTGTGAAGTCCGCTGACGTCGGAGTCATATTTAGTGGGCCAAGTAAAATTCTCCACCGGGACACTAAAATGCCGAATGCATTTTCAATGACCCGCTTGGCGCGTGATAGACGCTTGTTGAATTTCTCCCGATCCACAGTTAACTGTTCCCCTAATTAAATTGAAACGCGTTCGACTGTATTAATAAAAAAGAACTGGTAATGAAGCCAGTACTATAGGTGGATACAGACGCATCAAAAACGTTTTCAAAGGAAATGGTGCATCGCCAACAAAATAATGCGGAAACCTGACGTTACTATTCGGCAGACACTGCTCTTCTGGTAGGCTGAGCTGGTTTCCAAATAACTTCCGACCAAAGTTAGAGTGCCATGAAACACCACCGTCGCTTTATGAGCCATATGCGCCAATGTCGATGCTAGTTAAAGTGTAGTTGGCATCGTAGATGCAAGTGCAAGTGATGTTTATGTGTTTATCGTCAATGGCGCCCACACAATTTGGCAAATTCCACATATTGTAAAAATCATTGGAAATCTGTGTCCACTCAGTTTGCTTGGGATTGACAAATATATAAGGCCCACTGTATTCAATATCTTTAAAATTCTTTATAAAACTTAAAACTATGTCCCTATTCTACTTAACCTACCTAAGCTACTTAACCTACCTTAACTATAATCGGGGTGGCGAGCACTCGTAGCCTCTCACATCGAGTGGTCACCATACCAATTGCGATTTCGGGAGCCTATCATTCGTCAACATCGTGCACAAGCATCCCCGAGATTCAACCAATGCCATAGAGCATCGGTTACTTCTCAGTAGCGCCGCCTTATGTTGACGAACGCGGTCTCTCCACGAAATCCCCCTAACTACCCTTATTCTAACTTACAACTAAGAGGAGTGTGTTACCTTAGTAACGTACCGACCTAGGAAAGCGAGCCCACCCTCTCCCCTACTAGAAGCCACCAGAGTTCGGTGTACTGTTTCTCGGCATCGATCCGATCCCTGTCCGCTATCGCGGGACTAAAACGGAGGAGCTCCTGAGCATTGGCGACATACCCGTCGTAGATGAGCCGCTTGTCCCTCGCACCGCGGTGGCGGTGGTATATTACCGGGATACCATCCCTGCTTTGCATTAACCCTTTAGCATCAATATGGAGAAATGCCTCTGGCGGGATAAAGCCCGATAGAAGCGTGCTCTCGTGGTACATTTCATTGGGGTAATAAGCCCCAAAGATCAGGCTATTATCGTTGGTCATTGCTCGTGCGACGTGTCTTCGGATCACCTTATTCAGGAAATTGTCAATCCTATTCAGATTAGCCCCATCGTAAAGGACTTTGTTGGGATAATATTTTTTGTACTCTGATTCTGGTGTTCTGTACAGGCCGAGACAGGTCCTAAGACACTGCCTTTCAAACACCCGAATCCTTTCCATCTGATACGGCGCTACATTGAACCACACGGGGCAACCATACGCGATAACTGGCCTGATTAGGGCCACATAGCATATGAGCTTCACCCTGGAGACAAGTTGACTGCTGTGAAATAGCCTTCTTGTCAGGGCTAAAGCCTTCTTGGCCCCAGCAAGACAAGCATCTATATGCTTGTCAAAATACAAATACTTATCGAGCCAGATACCAAGGTATCTCACTACGCTTCTCACCGCTAATGGCAGTCCGTGCTGTCCAATGATGGCCAAATTTCGCCAGTTATATCTGGTATCCCTAGAAGCCCATCTCAATGGAGTTCTAAACAAGATTGTTTCCGACTTTTGAAAATTGATTTTCAACTTCCAATCGTCGCAATACGCCTTAATATCATCGAAGTCACGTTGCAAAAGGCTGTTAATGACTTCGATTTTTGGACCTGATCTGTACGCCACTAAATCGTCTGCGTACGCTATGGAATGATTGAGGGAACCTACTAGATCACTTGTGTAAATGTTAAACAGTATCGGAGAAATCACAGCCCCCTGTTGTAAGCCGTTTTTAATGTCAAAGATCTTGCTAGAAATGACGTTGTTACACTTAACAACGAACTTCTTTCCCATAAGCATGTCGTAAATCATATATAGCAGGGGTTTCGACATGCCCATCCTGGTCAACTTATAGAAAAGCCCCTCTAACCATACGGTGTCGAAGGCCTTCTCAAAGTCAACGAGGCAGGCACCCGTACACTGGTTCTTGCATTTATTCCATTGTATGTCGGAGACCAGCTTTGACGCAGCATGAATAGTGTCATGCCTCGCCCTAAAACCAAACTGATTTTCCGGAATTATATTATTTTCCTCAACCCACCTTAACAGCGCTCTATTAACCACCTTCTCAAATACCTTGCTAATATTCGGAAGCAAACTAATTGAACGAAGATTAGCAGGGTTAGTTCTAACTTTGTCCCTTTTCGGGATTGGATGTACCACTGCTGTTTTCCAATGCGTCGGATAATATGCATTATTGAGCGCATTGTTAAATAGCGTAGTAAATATATCCACTGCTTCCAAGGGCAGGTATCTTAATACGACGTTTGGAATACCGTCCACCCACGACGACTTTTTGTTTTTCAGAGATTCAAAGATGCACAGGAGTTCATCTTTTCGCACGAACAAATGAGAGGAAGCTCGTTCATCGGCGACGATGACGTTTGCCGCGTTTTCTTCATTGAATACGGTGAAACCGTTATTCTCGGATCGCCAATTTTGAAGTTCGTTGCGTAGATAATAGTGATTTACGTAGGCCCTGTTGTCAATGTCGTGATTACAGTGAACAGGATTGTTCACCGTATACACGGCCTCGAAAAAAGCTCCCAGCAAATTCATTTTCTCCTGTGGGTCTTCGACCACGAAATGACCGTCGCCTGAGTCGGCACTCTCTGGACTTATGCCGACGGTCAGTAGTGTCTGTCTGTTTTCTGCTGTTTGTGGAATTCGGACACACTGAATGTCATTGTGATCTTTCCTCCTGAACAATTTATTTATCTGCGGGAACATATTCGGACTACTGGATTTTATAGCCCGAATCTTATTGCCCCAGTACAGCTGCTTAAGCCTCGAGAGTAGTCTAGTTTTGTGTGCGTACAATGCGTTGATTGTTGGAGTTCTGTACTTTTCAATCTGGCTTTCGTCGGAGTATTCTATCCGAGGGATAGTCTGCTCCATAGTTCGTTTGACAACGTCTTGCATCTTCAGTAAATTACGGTCGATTTCTTCGTTAGTTAAGTTTCTGTTAGTCGGGGGATCAATTCCACTCAAACGTAAATTACGCTGTAAGATTCTGGAGAAGCACAACCACCGTACTCTACGGTAGTCGTATGAGTATACTTGATCATACTGCTCCAGCTGCGTTTGCTCGTTTGGGATCCGTATTGTGGCGGCAAGTCCGCAGTGATCACTATCGTACTCGAACGCTCGCAAACAGTTCCTTGTGTTTCGATCCGTGTTAGTCAGTTCTAGTCTACTGTCAGGAAAGAACCGGCTGACGGGAAGGATGGGATATTCGTTGCGTACAGTTCAAGTCTGTACTCAATCATATTTTGACCCCACCAGTATATTCAAAAGAACATCGCAGGTGTCGTTCACGATTCTTTTAACACCTGTGAGTCCCATTTTGATTGCCATTGAAAACACCATGTGCTAAATATCTATAAAGTTTAAAATAGTAAACAAAGATAGCACGATAAAAAAATATAAAATGTACTCACAAAAGAGTCAAAAACAGCCTTCACTTTGCTGATATGACGGGTCTGTTGGAGTGCTTGGTTAACTCCTCTTTGACCAAGTTGAACAGCAAATCAAACACTTCCTTGTTCATACGCACTGTCACTTTAAATTGTCCCGCATAGTGATTGTATAGTTGGTCAAAGTTGAGAGCAAAAATCCATAACGATCTCAGTCCTCGAACAGCCCACGAACCACGAAAGGAACTCATCATCCATACTTTGTATTTTTAATAATTTTTTTAAACTTCGCACAATTAAACGAAACAAATTTTTCGCAGAACAGCTTGAAGAGAAAACACTCTCAGCAATAACAAAACAAAACGTCATCGGCTGTATTCTACCAACATATGCAACGGATTCTATGGGCCGGAGCCTATAAGAAGGGTATACTTTGACAGCAATTAAGTCTCCATGGTAACAACAGTGCATATGTTAAATGATATCGTAGATTGGAATACGTACGTATTGCAAAGTAGGGCAGAAACATTTTCAGAAAACCGGTAGTTTTATTAGTTTTGCATTTGCATTCCTGCTACTATTTTTTTAATTATTGTTATTTAAATCTAAGGAACCTTCGACGGCCTCTTTATATTATATGAACTCGTATGTCAAAACTGTGAACTTTTTCTTTTTTTAGGAAATAAAATAATACAATTACATTAAACGTCGCCACCAATGGCTTAGTCCACAAGACAAACGAGCACAACATCCCAGATATAGACTTCACCCGCTCATTATGTTACTGCCTCTATGGGGGCTGTTGCCTCGTAGCCAGACTATCACCGCAGAAGTCTACTGTCTTTACTCTCAACAGCTGTGCAAATTAAAGTCGGCACTAGAGCAAAAACCGCCAGGTCTGGTTAATCGAAGGGATGTACTATTCCATCAGGATAACGCTCTCATACAGGTACTCGTAGGACCACCTGAACACAGATACAGGAATTCAGTTGGGAAAAAATTCTGCATCCGCTGCATTCTCCAAACTTAGCACCTTCAGATTCCCACTTGTTCCAAAGTCCGTAAAACTTCCTAAATGGAAAAAATTTTAGATCCCGGAAAGGTGTGTAAAGGGGCTCTTGGGGTATTTTTTTCGTTAAAACCTGAGGCATGGGTACTTCAGCTTCACTATTACATCAGATAACAGTACCTCGTCAGAAATCAAGCGAGTGGCATAATAACAGAAAATCATATCAAGGTTATAAATCAGAGTAGATCTCACTTATCCACGACCAATAACACTTTTTATCAGTAGAAAAGGTTTAAAGTCTTGTCTTGCCTGGGCTGCTTTTCTTACTTGAATTACTTTATTTGTTTTTACCCCTTTCTGTTTATTTTAGGTTTCTTATCTTTCAACAAATAGTAACTATAGCCAGACACGTTCCAATAGCATTCCCAGCATTCATCGCGCGCGTTATTTTAATTTAAAGCGTCTTGAAACAGAATGCAAACTTTGCAAAATAGAGGCAAAAAAGCAAAAGCTTAAGAGATGTGCGGTAGCAATAGAGGCTTTTGACAGTTTTTCATCAGTAAACAGGGACAAGATTTGATAGTGATGAAACGTCGTGGCACAAACAAACGGGCTTATATTTTTGAGATTGTTGTTCAATGAGGGACTAATTCGGAAGAGATTAAAATGATAAAATATGAGGAAGGCTAGCCCTTGCGGAAAACAATGAAATTCTCAACACGTGGAACATGCCCGCCGAAGTTATGTCGTATTCTATGAAGATACACGAAAGAGTTGCAGACATTTGACAGAGCAACTCCGTGGCGGTCAATGAGCTGGTCGACATGCGACGTAATAGAAAGTTTACGGATAATTATGGAGCAATGTTTATGTTGTTAAATTATTCTCTCATCCGTTGTATTGTTTACATAGTTTTCATACTACGAGTACTTGCGTGGTGTTGTAGCTTCAATTGTTATTACCGATGGGCGATATGACAGGGGGTTGTTCCGGATGCGATAGATCATATTCTGTGAGTAGTAATTTACGTATTCGTATTAATGTCTTTTATAAACAGCGCGTGGGCTTGAATATATATCATATTAACGCACAAAGCTTATCAGAAAAGCTTAATGGAATTAGAAGTGTATTTGTGGGTTTGTGCGTGTATGATATGGTTTGACCTCAACCTAGGTGCTAAAATCTATTCAGTGAGGGGTTATAGTACCTTTCGCGGTGACAGGATAAACAGAATTGGTAATGGTATTGCCATTTACGTCCAAAACAATTTAATGGTTCCTCCTTTAACTGAGTCGCCTCCAGACAGTCCAACTGATTTTTGCCTTGTCGAAAAGAAAACTGTCTTATTGATGCTGCCTATAGAGGTGCCGTGACGTAACGCCAAGCTACATAAGGTCAAATCAATTTGAGATATAAGACCAGAAACGTATTAAGATATACCCGCCTGTCAGACATATTTCGTTCAACGTTAAAATTGATAAAAGGATAACACTGTTACATGCAAAGCGATTGATGTGAGCTACCCACCCCACAGACTCGCTTATAGGCGCTTGCCTGACAGTTGAGAGTTACAGTTACAAGGATTTCACACTATGGGCTCATAGACTCATATGCCGAACGGCCTTCGGTTTCACATGCAAGTGATCAGGTCGCCGCCATGCGGCGTGTAGTACACTAGTCGTTGAATGCAATATTGTCGTCCTTTTTGTAGTTAATACGTTAACGATAGCATTGAAGTGTTTACCCATATTATGTAAGAAAAACAACTGTGTGCCAAATAGCAATAACAACCGTGGGTTATATGTGCTCCGCTTTCCGGGGTAGTCTAGCCGCTCACTCGGCTTTGTCTTCGCTCCACGGTATAATTTCAACTGAGCCTGTAGTCATCACATCACCGGGAATTTCAACTCATATATAAATTAATTAATTTCAATATTAGGACACTCCTTTACTCATTTCTGTCTTTGGTTCGCCCATGAGAACAACGAGTACAATCACAGGATATGATAGCCATCTAATAAGATACTACCCGGAATGCGTTCAGAAAATTGTAAATACAAGTTTATTCATCTAAATCTATATTGTTCCCTTCAAAGTAATCCCCATCGACTGCAACACAGTTATGCGAGCGCTTGATCCAATCCTCGAAAAAAATTTTATATTCGGTTTTCGGTATGTCCATCAGTTCTTCCTGCGATTTTTCCATGACTTCCTCTCGGCTGCGGTAACGCGTTCCCCGTAGTGGTACAGAAATAAGTCACAGGGAGCCAAATCAGGTGAATTCGATGGCTGTTGGATGGTATTTGTTGCATTTTTCGTCAAAAAATTAAAAAATAATGATGGCACTGTGCGACGGTGCGCTATCATGGTGCAAAATCCACGAGTTTTCTGCCCACAATTCTGGTCTCTTTCGGCGAATTGCTTCACGCAAACGTCTCATAACCAAATAATACGATTACTCTTTGTTTACTGTCTGGCTCTCTGGTAAAAATTCATGATGCAATACACCGTTGTAATCCATGAAAACCGTGAGCATTGCCTTCTTTTTTGACTGAAAACGACCTGGTTTTTTTGGTCTCGGCTCATTTGATGAACGCCATTGCCTAATGTCTGGATTGCGTGTCGTACTCATACACCCACGTCTCGTCTCCAGTAATGATCCTTTTGATGAATGTGGGATCGGATTCAGTCTCGCAAATCATCTCTTTTGCGACGTCAACACGGTCTCTTTTTTGCATGAAATTGAGGTCCTTTGGCACCAGCTTTGCTGGTACACGACGGAAACCCAAATCATTAACCAAAATGTCTTGGACGGATCCATAGGTTATGTTCAAGTCCTCCGCTATCTCTCTGATGATTAATTTGCGGTTATTGACCAACATTTCTTTTACTCGTGCTTCATCAATGTTTTCGCGGGTTTTCGATGTCGTTGGCCTGCCACTGCTATCATCATCTTCGATTGACTCACGACTTCTTTTGAACCGCTTGTGCCACTGGTAAACGACCGTTTTCTTTAGAGAATCGTTGCCGAAACACTTTTCCAACATTTCCAACGTTGGCGCACCATTAAATCCGTTTTTTGCGCAAAATTTAATACTCGTACAAGTCCGTTGTTGCAAATTTAATTCTAAAATTGTAAAAAATCGCCAACACACACAGTGTTAGATGTACTCTTGGCAAATGTGAAGCTATGACGCTAAGATTTAGAAGAAATTTCAACAATAGTTTTATCAACTTAAAAAAAAAAAAAAACAGAATTCAAATCGGAACAGTGGGAGCGCCACACGGTGGTGTCCCCCGGGAACTTATTGATCAGGGTGGTATACAGTGGAAAGTGACATAAAGCCAAATTGGCCTTGTGTCGCTTGACGTTATCTCACGGCACAGCCTATAGACCAAACAAATCTCTTACCGTTTTTTGGTATCATAGGGAATTTTACATCTCTTAACTTAAATACCTTTATCTGTGCGGATCTAAGCGTCAGCATCAAGAATGGCTGACGAGTCCTCTCCGTTCGTTGGTCCTATTGTATAAATACCCTCGATCTGAACTCAAATTAACTGTCCCAACCCAGTTTACTAGTTCGAATAACACTCTTCTTAAACCGTCTTGGCACCCGGGAGACTTTCCATTATATTGAACTATTGTAAAATTGCAATCGATTAACATCCTTACTTTCCGATTTTGAATATGAATTGATTCGCTCTTTGTAGCATTAAAAAAGGACGTTATTGAAAAATTACAAATTTTTCTAAATTTTGGTGAAAAGCAACGAATAAGAAAACTAAAATTAGCGGTGGTTTAAAGAACGATAAGCATAGTCATCACAAGTGGGCTCCAAGCCTCCCTGCATCCTGTACTTTTAATACACAATTAAAGTATATATCATAGATACGAATTTGGACAACGTCAAAAACACCATTACTGAACACTACTCGGTTTAATTGGATTAACTGATAGGAGTTGCAGAAATCACCGTAGAATTGTCAGTCCTGGTCGATTCATTCTGTACGATATTTTATGACCGGAAAGATGGAATAAGGGAGCCAAGTTAAATTGATATCTTCAAAACTTTAAACAGCGGAAGGCATTAGGACAGGTCCTGACATCCACTGCGAAGAATCTTAACCGAAACACTGCTTACATTCGTGAGTCGTATAGACAAGATTCACGAATGTAAGTAGTGTTTTCCACTCAGAGGTTCTAGAAGTTCTGAGAGCGGTAAATTTAATGTGGGTGGAATCACCATTTGGATGGGATCTACGAGGGTTGTCTGAAAAGTCTCCCACCGAACAATGATACAAGACATTTTTTCTCCTTGTAACTCTACACACTTCTCCCAGCGATGCTCCCATCTCTCTAACTCGTCCAAATAGTACTTGGCGTTTTTCTCTGCAAAATAATTGTTCACGAAGGCCTCCTCATTTGACGAAAATCTCTGTCCTCCGAGCTCAGTTTTTAGATGAGGGAACGAAAAGAAGTCGCTTGGGGCTAGATCTGGTGAATAAGGTAGGTGGATGGTCAAGCAGTTCAAACCGTAATTCATGGATTTTCGACATGGCAACCGCTGAGGTGTGAGACGGCGCGTTGTCTTAGTGAAACAGGATTTTCTTTTTCTGCAAATGTGGCCGTTTTTCCGTAATTTCTGCCTTCAACTTGGCAGGTAATGATGCGTAGTATGCTCCTGTAATGGTTTTTCCTTTTTGACGATAATCGATTAAGATAACTCCTTTACTATCCCAAAAAATAGTCGCCATCACTTTCCCACCCGAAAAAACAGTTTTTGCTTCTTTTGGAGCTGGCTCGCCCTTTGCAGTCCACTGTTTTGACTGAATTTTTGTTTCGGGCGTATAATGGTGTATCCAAGTTTCATCTACAGTAATTAATCTGCCCCAAAACTCGGATTTATTGCGCCTAAACTGCGCCAACAGAGCGTTGGAAATGTTCATTCGAACAGGTTTTTGGTCTAACGTAAGCAAACGCGGCATCCAACGCCTAAATCTTGATTTAATATGTGACAAACACGTTCTCTGGACATTTTCATAACCTCTACTATCTCTCTCACTTTAATTCGGCGGTCGTCTTACACCATTTGGTGAACTTTAGCAATGTTATCGTCAGTGGTTGCAGTTTTTGGACGTCCCGACGTTCATCATCTCCCGTTTAAATTGAGCTGCCCAAAATTTCACTATGGTAAATGATGGTGCAGAGTCCCCATACACAGAGTCCAACTAATTTTTAATTTGCGTAGGCGTATTGCCTTTCAAAAGCAAGAATTTAATAACAGCTCGATACTCAATTTTTTGCATTTTCACAAAAAACACTCACATCGACTCAGTCAAACGACTGTCAACTAAAAACTGCGTGTCCAAAATGACTGAAACTTTGGTAAGTAACTGTCAAAAGATGCACAACTAGGATTCACTAGCTTTTATTGACGAGTGACGCTATCTTTACGTTGCGATCGGAAATTTTTCAGACAACCCTCGTACTTATGTGTATATCAATTCTGATATAGTCAGAAGCTATCGCACCACGCCCAACGCATTAATCAGGCAGGACCAAGTCAGACTATACATGTCGGTTACCAGGACACTACAGTATACGAGTATGTAAAAGAAAATAGGATAGCTGTCGAGGTTTCGGAGAAGAGCAGGATAGATCAAAAAACAAATTAGGGTGGTAATAGCCTTCCCCTCTATATCCGCCTGGGAGGAAGATGCTTTCATTTAGGACAAGTCCCTCCACTTTTACCGAGATGGATCTAAAACTGATAGCGGGGTTGGTGGTGGTGTTTACTCAGATAAGCTAAATCTAAGTCCCCCTTTCTATCTTCCAAATCACTGTAGCGTGTTCCAGGGGGAAATTTTAGCGATTAAAGAATAGTCAGGCCGCTATCAAGTCCCTAGGCTCTGTCTCATTAAATTCTGGAACCGTCCATGAATGCCGAATATCTTTTACGGAGATAGCAAAGCAGTTCAACCTTCACCTATGTTCGGCGCCGGGCCACAGAGACATTCCAGAGAATTATAGGGTTGACGAACTCACCAAAAGGCTCACCACTCTACTTATTCTATCGGAAAAGGGTAGCATTGGCATATTAATCGCTACGTCGAAATTAATATTAAATCTCGATGCTAACAAAAGAATAGACCTTAGGTAGACTGCTGGATCAACATGTCTAGCGACCAAAAAGATCTGGCCAAAGCTGGATCTGAATCGGTCTTAGGTTCTAAATAGGAAATATTTCAGCGCCATCATAGGTGTCATCACTGGACACTGCCTTATAGGCAAGCATGCAAGAAGGCTTGGGGTTCTTTACAAAAGACTTCTGTAGAAACTGCATGCATGGTACACACCCAACTCTCTCCCCAAAAAGAAAACTTTTCTTAGGAGCCTTCCTCTACAATGACTTAAGCGATCTAAAGCATATAGACGTTAACAGTCTCCTACGCTTCATCATAAACTCTAATTCGTTCCAAGAGTAGGAGGATCATAGATCCACAGATCCATTTTCTGATCAAAAGAGATTCACATAAATTCTCAAACTAACCAGATAACAACCCATAACATTTATAGACGTGATCTACAAGCTGAAAACGACATATACCATATACTGGCATTATAGGGATGTTTAGAAGTAAATTTTAAGAGATAGTAGGCTATATATTGGGTAACAAGATAGCAATGTTAATTTTTGCAATTGTTATGTTTCAGCAATTGTCAAAGTTACCAATGACATCTAGCTGTCAAAATATTCGGTAAAGTTTGCCATTTTATCATGCATCGTTTTACGCTTGCCGAGCGTACGGAAATTATGATAAGCTATTATCAAAATTCCGACTCAGTTGTAAATACGCAACGTGAATTACCTCGTGAGGTCGGACGTCATCATCGCTTCAGTGTGCATGGAATTCGTCGCAGCGGAGAGAAGTTGAGCGTGAGTATACTATCTTGGATCTTAGGCCACCAACCAGATAGAGATTAGCGCAAAATGAATAAGACATAGCCGGCGTAGGGACCAATATCGAAGAAGACCCAGAAATGTTGACTATAGACAACACCGTGAGGTCGCTAATAGTGCCCTGGAAATGTTGGCCGGAGATACGAATTTTGGCCAAATAATCATCTTCTCGGGCGAGGCCCATTTTTGGTTCAGCTCAGTTTTCCTATCGTTCTTATCTGGTCACCCTTTATATGAGACTACTCAGATTCTCCAGGATAATTGGATGTAACATATTTCAAGGAAAGTGTTTACATAGTTTCTTCGTTTTAAAACCTTTATTTCGATAGATTTTCCAGAAGCCCTTAGTTTGCCGTTTTTGATGCCAAATGTTTTCTAAGGATCTTCTGCCTTCATACCATAACTTAAGCTTAGCCTAACCTAACCTCACCAAATCAACGACCTTCCTTGCCTTCAGCATATGTATTTTGGTTATCATAATTAAACTATTAGTCTCTTTGTTTGTGTTTCAACGCTACATCTCCTCTTAATTGTCCCACCCTTTTGTCGATAGCCGCCGAACTTATTCTTAGTTGATACCATTAATGTAGTACAGAGTTGCCACTTCCGACGACTTCCGAGCGATTGACCAACTCCACCAATTTATAAAATTCGTTAGTTTTTTTTTTGTAGCGTGCGCTCTAGAGATTCTGTGCACCCTAAAAATATTTGCACACAGCGCAGGCGAAGGAAAATTAAAAAGGAAAGAAAGAGAGGTACCTCTGTACAATACGTTGGTTTTGAATGTCTGCAGGTTGCTTAGGAAGGAATCACATCCGGCTTGAGAATTCATAGCGAGATGAGTGTTACAGTTGAAGGTTTGGAGGGACGGAATGCTAATGGCACTTTCCATGGTGCACTGGTGGTGATAAAACAATGTAAGACAGGGGACATTTCATCTGTATTCTAGGGTGTCAATTGATTATGCAGTATAAGCGTTGCCTAAGAGTTTTAACTCACCGTTTTGAATCCCAGCTTTGGTATTGTTCTCTAATTTTTGGCGGGTAAATACCTTATAACTGGTGGTCCAAATACAAGTTTCTTTTTGAACCATATGTTACTTTGACACTGACAGCACTTTCCCACTCAAAATTTTGACTGTCAGTCAGTATCATACCTCCGCAGAACGAAATGAGTCGCTTTACTCTTGAACAACTTATTTCAAAAGTGAGTGCTGTTTTGCCCAAACAGTGCTTTTGTGAATAGAAGTTTTGGCCAAAATGAAACACCCATCGTGCCTGCTGCTGTACGCAAGTTTGTGTAAAAAGTTCTTGAAACTGGCTTGCTTGCGTACAACACTCACGGTCCGCGTCGTCGTACGGTACGTACCGATGAGAAAGTGGCTGCTGGAATATCGACTCGCCGAATTTTGCACAAAGATGTCGGATTGTTCCCTTACAAAGTCCAATTGACTCGGCAATTAAAGGCAAGCAATCATCCGCTTCGTTATCGTTCTCAGTTTGGGTTGAATTGGTATTTATCCCCAAACCTGGCAATAAGCCCAGGGTACTACCTAAATCATACCGTCCTTGACGTAGTTTTATCTGAAAACAATGGAAAGAATTATTGACGTCCATATCAGAGAAGGCTTAGAAGATACCTTACCTCTGCACCCGTGTCAATACGTCTATCAGAAAGGAAAATCGACGGAATGTGCTCTAATGAAGCTGACAGCTTCCGTTTTAAAGAAATAGCACTTTGCGCATTTCTTGACATAGAGGGTGCTTTCGACAATAATGGATATGACTCCATATCAAATCCTTTGCTCAATAGAAACATCAATCAACCTACCATTAACTGGGTCAAAGCGATGCTTGAAAGCCGGGTGATTACTATTTCATCACAGCCGTGTTCGGTGTTAGTATCACCCATAAGGGACTGTCCGCAGGGAGGCGTATTATCACCCCTCCTGTAATCTCTGGACATAAATGATCTGCTTAACAAATTAAGCAACTTATACTACAACATAATTGGTTATTCCGATGACCTAGTCATCATCATTAGGGGCAGCGAGACTAACGAAATCGCTGCACGTATGCAAAACGCCCTTAAACAGTCTTATGCTGGTGCACCAGAGAGTCTCTCTTCAGAAACCCAAATAAGGCTGCCATAGTTCCTTTCACTAAAAGAAGAAACATAAACTCCGCCGAGGTAATCCTAGACAAAAGGCTCAACTACAACGCTCACTTAAACAAAAAATAACTAAAGCAACCAACGCTTTGTCATTCTAAAGCTAAATAGAGTACAGCGTCTTGCATGTCTGGACATTTCCAAAGTCTTTCGGGCCTGCCCGAAAGAGTTAAGTCTTAGCGATTACCCGGACCTAAGGACCCTGCTCTCCGAAATACCGGAACTTGATATGATCTACACGGAAACAGACCGCCTTCAAAAAACATTATGCTTCAATAAAGGCTTCTCCACGGACATTCCCAACAAAGAAGCATGGATTAGCAATAACTCACCAAACAGCCAAAATGGCATAAAGTGGTATACGGATGGTTCTAAAAGGGAATCGGGAGTGGGAGCTGGAATATCCTGGCCTAACCTAAATATTACCATAGCAAAGTCCCAGTGTATTACAGGCCAAGTATGTGCCAACCATATTTACAACTCGGATATCAAGGGCGTAAACACCCATATATCCACGGACAGTCAGAAAGCTATAAATGCCTTAGCTCGAACACCATTGACTCCAAATCAGTCATGTTCTGCTTTAAAACTCTCAAAAAACTAAGCTCCAAGAACAAAACCAAGCTGTGGTGGGTTCCGGGTCATAAGGGCATTGATGGGACCGAAAAGGCTGACGAACTGGCCAGAAAGGGCTCAGAAACTCCCTGCTTCACTCCTAAATCAGCAGTCAATCTAGCTATTGATAGCTGGGACCAGTCGAGATGCATCACATATTGGGAGAAAAGCTCAGGTCTAAGGCAGGCCAAACGAGCCATCCAAACTTTCAACAAAAATGCCAATAGATGTCTAAGTCTAAGTCGGCATGATATCAAAAACTTAATAGGCTACCTCACAGGACATCACGATTTAAGATGTCACCTCCGGAATGCCGACTTTATCTAGAAGAAGACGAAATAGTTGAACACATCTTATGTGAATGCCCAGCCCTCAACGGAATTAGACAGAAGATTTCTTCAGGGGACAATTCGGCTCCAACGAAATAATGAATTCCTCTGCTAGCGGTGCTATCAACTTCATTCGGAAGGCAGAAAGCCTACTAGCCTAACTACAGTGCTAACTAAATGCTACAAAAGATCTTTTAGGTCAAAGGACCTTACTTCGCAACTGGCGATTCAGAAAAAAAAATACTAAACTGTAGGGTGACCATATAGCAATGATAGTTTTTCCAATTGTTATGTTTCAGCAGTTACCAATGACATCCAGCTGTCAAAATATTCAGTAAGGTTTGCCATTTCATCATGCATCGTTTTACGTTGGCCATAAGTCTACAAAATCATCTTCTCGAGCGAGGCTCATTTTTGGTTCAGCTCAGAATAAGGTATCGATAACGCATGAGATGGTCGAGTGACATGTTGAAGAGCAATTTCGAGTAATTAGAGAATATGTCGAAGCATCGAAAGTTGAAAACGTAACGCACAATGTTGTTGAATGTGAGGTTAAGTTTTCTCTTCCTCATAGCTTCACAGTAACAGAAAATTTCGGGCCTCCGTAGTAGGGTGTCGTCAGCGTACATTTCAATTGAAGAAAAAAGAAAAAATGGATGGCAACTCATTCACATATAATGAAAACAGAAGTGGACCCAGGATGGAGCCCTGAGGTACGCCACATGGATTTTCAAGAAAATCCGACAAGGAATCATCACTAAAAACTGCTTGTCGACGACCACCCTGGTAAGAGGATAATAGGCAGATGGCGTTATTATTCTTGGAGAGTTTACTACATAAAATTTCGTGATTAACTGTGTCAAACGCCTTAGAGAAGTCAAGAAGTACTAGAAAAGTAACATGACCGTAAGTAGCGTCTGCCTTATGTCGTCGACAACTGTGAGTACTGCGGTTGAACAGCCATGTTTGGGGCGAAAACCAGACTGCTTTGAAGTTAAGATGTTGTGTTGTTGAACAAATCTATTGATTTGTTTTTGCATGATTCTTTCGAAAACTTTTGAGAGAAAAGAAAGTATTGCAATAAGTCGAAATTCTGTATTCGAGGAATTCTTAGGGACAGGTATTATTTTTGACGTCTTCCAGAGTGAAGGAAAAACACACGTTGTGAGAATTTGATTGAAGATATGGGTAATGTATGGAAGTAGTTTTGGAAGGATGATTTTCAAGAACTTAGGGTGAATCAAGTCATCTCCAACTGCGTTTGATTTGATTGAGAGCCGACTCTCTACTACATCGACCTGTTGAATGCAAGAAATAGCAAAAGACTCGTTTGGAAGAGGTTGAATATTTACTTGGGACTAACGGAAGAACGCTTGAAGAAGAATGGCATACAAACTTCTTATTAAACTCATTGCCATCGACTATAGGATTATGTCTGCTTTTTAACTAACTAAAAACAGTTTACCGCTTAGCGAAGGATTCAGACGTTTTGAGCAATATGCAATTTTGGCTTCCCGTTTTTTTGCAAACAACCTTATTGCGAAGAGAGCAATACATTCTATGGAACTCTTCAACTCTGAAACGTTCCCATTTAAAGAAAGCTTCATCCCGTTTTTGCATTGGGTGGTAAATTTCTTGAGTGAACCAGGAATGGTGGCTTGGTCTAATTGTTTTCTTACGTATGGGCACATGAGTCTCGAAGAGTTCAACCGCTTTGGTTTGTAGATATTCGACTTGCTGGTTAAGTGAAGACATGTAGTAAACTTGTTCCCAGTTAATACTATCCAGGTCTCTTTCAAGCACTGCGTAGTCAGTGTTTCTAAATTCCCTGGGCTGAGTTATTTTGTTTGGTATAGAGAACCTGAAGCCAGACATCAGGTGAAGAAGGTCATGTTTAGAAAAACCGGGAGCTGATAACTGGTCATAGAAGAGCACCTTTTTTAGATCACTAAAAAATATAACGTCCAGTAAAGTGTTTGATATTGTACCAAAATGGGTTGGGGTGACTGAATTGAATGGAAACAAGTTAAGAGACAGGATTAAATTAGGAGCGGTAAGAGAAATGTCTTCGAGTAACGAGGTAAGTTGACACAAACTTATATTCTTATTCGGTCTGAATGACTCGACCTGCAACCAACTTCAGACTGGTATAATTTCCAAACCATTGAGGTGGTCATAAAAAACAGCAACATCGGCAGAAATGGTTGGGTGAAGTGAAGTGAAGGCTGAAGGCTCGAAAAATGGTTCGTGAGCTCAACATATCGTTGGAACGGATGCAACACATACTGAAAAATGAGCTTGGGCTCAAGCCATTGAAGTTCCAAAAACCACACGATCTTACACCGCAACAGAAAAAAGTTAGAGCTGAAAGAGCGAAGGAGTTGCTGCGCTTGCACGAAAGTATTTAGTTGCCGAATTTGATTTTTTCCGATGAGTCGCCATTTGTCATCGAGCAATAAGTCAACAAACAAAATGACCGAGTTTACTTGCCAGAGAGGTCCTACGAAAATTTACACCTTCGGACGGCCACCAGAAAGCAGGCAGCACCGATGGTGATGGTTTGGGCCGCCATAACCGCCGATGGTTGCTCTCCGCTCGTATTTTTGGACCGTGGCGTCAAAATTAATGCGATCGTATACCATGAAACTGTCTTACAGGCAGTATTGAAGCCTTGGGCAAATAATCATTTCGGTCGGAGACCGTGGACATTTCAACAAGACTCGGCACCGTTTCACAAAACGCGCGTTAACCAAGATTGATTCAAAAACAATGTTCCACACTTCATTTCTTCGACACAATAGATTGCAAATTCTCCAGATGAAAATCCGTTGGATTTCTCTGTCTGGAGTATTTTGAAGGCGAAGATTGGCACTAAAAAATACCAAAGTGTGGACCACCTCAAACAAGTACTTCGCCGGGAATGGGCGAAGCGTACAGCGTACGATGCTTTCTTCGGTCGTCTCAAGACCATTATTCGCGCCAAAGGTGGACATATTAAAAACTACTGATACAATTTGAAAATTGATGTATTTTCCAACATTTTTTACTTTGGCACAATAAAATTTATCAAAAAATAAAAAAATTATAGCATTTTAAAAAGTTGGAGTTAGAGCCATTCACCCTGTGTAGACCACACCAAGCTGAATCGAGTCCACAGCTGTAGATAACTCTACAAACAAGTAGTCCGTAGGACATGTACCCTGAGATTTACATATGAATTTTATATCTCTGAAGATACCGTTGCGAACATAAATTGCAACCCCACCTCCGGTCCGCTGAACTCTATCACTCCGAACAATTTTACACAATGTTACTTTTACAGATCGCCCATTGAAAAAAGAAAACTGCGCTGTTGCGTGGTAAACGACTCTATAACTAAAATTGCCAAAGATTGAATGACATTTGTCAAAAAGACCAACCACATTGAATTCAGTAAATGACAGTAATTGACAGCCAACATCCACACCATCTGTTGGCTCACTCTATATGTGTGCAAATCCAATTTATGTATCAAGTGCTATGTTTATTCAGCAAATAGAACGAAAGTATAATGAACCTACTAGACATCATAAACAAAAAAAGTTGGAATTTGCAAAGCATACTCTCTTATCTTTTCACTACGATAGCTGTCTAGCTATTGAGTCTGCTTCCCACTTCCGCTCCTACCTACATTTTATATTTATCAGCATTAAACTAAAAGAGTTCAGAATGCTTCGTTTCATTCTTATGTTAGCTCGAAAAAATAATACAATTGCATGCAAAAATACTTACGAATTGTGAATCCAGCAAATGAATAGAATGTTAATGTACAATATTCCTCCAAGGTACCTCCAATAATAGTATTTCCCACAACACTTCCAAGTCGTCCCAGCATCAGACAAATACAAATGGCTTTTCCTCTTTTGGATGTCAAATACTCGTACATTTGGTTATCAATTTTAAAAATTTATAAGCAAAGCCTTACCTCAGGTGGGTTGGAATAAATTCGACCACACATCCGCTCAACACGGAAATGCAAAGACCTGGTAACAATAGAAATCCACAAAACAATATCACAATAAGAATTGGCTCATCAATCCACTGCAAGCTTAAACCACATAGTCCCCCCAGAGTAAGTGATCCTGCCAGAACTGCTTTCCTTCCCAAGGCGTTAATCACGATCCCCAGTATAAGGTACGCACAAGTGTAGGATGCTCCCAAAGTCATAGTATCTACATAAGTTTTCGTACTAACTTCATCAATACAATCCTTAAAAATGATTAAAAAAAAATTGTAAAAGTCAGAGGCTATAAAAACTTGTAACTTACACTTTCATAAATCGAGCTGTCAGAGATCGTTTCATTGGTGGCATAACTTATGACCTCACAAACGGTCAAATGATTCTCATCACTAGTCTTAATCCCCAAACGATTTTGTATTTCCGGAAACCATATGCCCATTCCAGAAGACCTAGCCCGATATTTCTAGATCAAATCCACGACTAACGAATACCTTATTAATACTTACGCCAAAAACAGACCGAACATGACGAAGCAGCTAACACTAAAGTTGATGACATGTGGTAGCTTGAACAAGGGCATTGTCTCTGTCCATATAGTCTTTGTTAATTCCCACCTAAATAGAAAGATCCTTATTAACATAACGCAAGGTGAGCATGCAGAGGTCTAACTTACGCAGTTTTCTTTGTGGCCAACATTTGGATGAATTCTTTATTTTCCTCGGGCTTCAGTTTCTTAACTTGGAATTCTTTTGAAGGCTTGCCAGTGTTAGTCTCATAAATCCAGTATAAAACCTTCAACGCCTCAGCATTTTTCCCATGAGATAAAAACAACTTTGGAGTCTCAGGGAATGAGAAAAGCCACAAAACCCCAATTAATCCAGGAAGAAAGTTGAACAAGGTTAAAAGTCTCCATGGTCGAAAGTCGTAAATTCCAAATATGGACACCGCCCAAGTTTGAGGAAGTATAAACCAGGCAACAGCTAAAGTGAGACAATTTACTAGTATTGGAATTTTTGAGTTAGATAACTGGTAAATGATAAAATTAATGAAACCCAGAGCGGTTGTGTAAATAATTTTTCCAGAATGATACACCAAGACACGCGCTTCCAGTTCAAGTAGAAGTAGAACCATCCACCTAACAGAATCAATAATGACGACCACAGTTCCAGTTAGACCAAGCTACTTAGTGAGCGTGACCATAAGTCTACAAGAAGGATTAAATAGCAATGAGTGAAGGTAACACTTTGGTCTATCAGAACGAATCTTAGAATCAACGAATTTTACAAAATACAGCCCCTTGTATTTTATTTGCTTCGGTTCCACTGTTTCTTCTTGAAACTTTGAAATACAATTATCCATCACCCACTTCCGTGCGGCAGGCACCTTGTCGCAAAGACTCAACCGACTACAACCGGCTGAGGAGTGGCGAACTGTCAAACCTGATTCCAGTGGTGGTATGAGCATATAGCAAACCGTGCCGGAGGAAGCAAAATTGGGGGTCAAACCAACCGCGAACAAGCTCTCTCAGGCACCTTGGCGCGGACCTGTTATATTTAGCCTTGACCAGGTATGGCGGCGGTGCCTGGGCGAGCCTTTTATTTATGGCCCTACTCGTGCGAACCAGACTTAATTTTTAATGGAAAACCAAAACACAAAACAGATAATCCCTGTCCAGGAAGAGTTAGAGGTGAATGAAGGCGAAATCTCGACTTCGTCCATCTCCCTCCTGGCAGGAGCAATGGAAGTACCGGAGCTTCTAGCTAGCGATAGTGAGGTGTTCGAAAGAACACTCACGAACAAGAGCGATTTCACCGGTGAGCAGGCTGGTACTCACACCGGGTGGGACCTCGATCGAAGGGGTAGCCAAGGCAGCTGGAACATCTGCTGCCGAAGCTACCTCCAAGAGGCAAAGAAACAAGGGCAAGACTGCGGTGGTGGAAAAAGTGGGAACAGCTGGCTCAGCCGCTATGCTTGCCACCTCCGTCACCGCTGCTAAGAGTGCGAAGAACGCACACTAAAGGGCAAGGGTTTTGTTATGTAACACTTGGCGTAAGGTATGAGGGCTGTGATCCCAGCAACCTAAGCGAGTGGGAAAAAACCGCCTTTGAGAGCGTGAAGGCTATCCTGGCCAACAAATCGCTTACTAAACAATCGGAAAGCAAGGGAGATGCTGCTGCAAAGGCGAGAGTGGAAGCCGAGAAGGCAAGTTTTAGCAGCAATAGAGGCAAATTCAATGACGTCGTGGAGCCGAACGATCCAAAAAAGTTGAAGGCTCGTACTTCATCCGTATTTCGTCGTAAGCAAAGCGACCCGAAAGACGAGGTTCTCGTTGCCATGATTAACGAACTGAAGCCCTGCGGTCGTCTGACAATCGACCAGTGGAAAAACCTCGAGGAGAAATTCCAAGACGTCCTGTGAAAGGAACTATCAACCACAGGAAACGGGGAACTTCAATTCGATGGCGTTGGTTAGGAGGGCGGACGCAAGGTTGTAGCTTGTGGGAATAAGTACTTTGTGGACTTCCTTAGACGCTTCATTTTGAAAGTATGCGATGCTTGGATGAGCATCAAGCTAAAATGCACCACGGTGGCAGAGTTGGCAAAGTACACTCTGTCGACAGCATGGGTATGGGTTCCGTGTCCCTACACGTACCGTCAAAAGCTCCTGGAACTACTCCATGTGCAGAATCCGGAACTAAAATTCGATACATGGAGAGTCCTTAAGATGGGGCCTAGAAGGCAGTACGGGCAGAATTTTCTGCTGTCCCTTAACAGGGATTGCTTACCATTCCTCGTTAAATCGAAAGGTATGGCAAGGTACAGCATGAGTAGGTTGATGGTTAAGACGTCAACCAAGGGAAAGGACCGGGAGGAGCCCCTCAAGATGATGGAAGTGCTGCAGATAAACCTGCACCACAGTAAGGCAGCAACGGTCTGTCTGATGGAGTACATCATCAGATGGGATATCACAGCCGTACTTATACAAGATCCCTGGATCAATAAAGACAACAAGATTCAGGGTCTTAGGCTGAAAAATTACGCGTTGTTCTACAAGACAGACGGTAAGATCAGAACCTGCATCCTTATCATAAACCATATACAATAGTTGCATTTTATTTGGATAATTACAGCTCAGATGAGCTGATGGCAGCAACATGCGAAAGGGAGTGTGGTACACCACTTTGTCTGACCTCGGCCTAAATCTCCTATGACTCCGAGGTAGTGATGAGAAGCTAAAGGACTTGGCAAAGCAGAAAAATTGGATGCTGGCACTGGGCTGTGACGCAAACGCCCATCATACACACTGGGGAAGCGGTGATATCAACCCAAGAGGTGAGTGCTTGTACGATTTCATTTGGTCTTCCAACCTCAATATTTCTAACAGAGGGAATTCACCCACCTTTGTGGTGAAAAATATGCAGGAGGTGATAGATATCACCAATGCTACAAATACAGAAGGGTTAGAAATAAGGGAATGCAGCGTAGTCGACGAAGCGTCAGTGTCGGATCACCGATGGATACACTTCAGGGTGAACTTTCAGAACAGGGTATGTAGTTTTCAAGGAAATCCTAGAAAGACTGATTGGGTCAAGTATACACAAGTGGTACAATAAATATACACCTGGATACGCAATCGATCACCTGCGATAATATTGTTAACTTAGATTGGGCGGTAGAAAATATTATTAAGGCACTAACAATGGGATTCGAGAAAGCTTGCCCGGCTAAAAGGGTTCAACCAATTGGTGGAATAGGGAGATAGGTTTAAAAGAAAAAGATGTTAGGAAACTCTATAGTAGGGCGAAGCTTTTCAGAAACAGTAATTAGAAAGTCAAAGAGTTTCATGGCAGAAGACTGCGAATCTATCGCGGTAACAGACGACGCTTCGAGGTAACGCAAAATGCTTTCAAAGGAAGCGAGCGGTGCTAGCTACCTCAGGAAAGAAGACGGAACCTGAACTGAAAGTAGTTAAAGGGTTCTTTGCGGGATCCACAGTATTAAATGGCCTGGTATGTTAGGCCACACTGAGAACACTGGTATCTCTCTCTCACTCCGAAGAGCAAATAGGTGTTCTTATTAATAGTAAAAAAGTGAAGGGCAATTCAATCCTTTAAACCATACAAATCTCCCGGTCCAGGTGGTATTCTACCGATTATGCTACAGGAAGCACCGGAGGTACCAATCCAAAAAATTATGGAAGTTCTTAGGCACAGTCTAAGAATAGAGAACATACCAATAGCTTGTAAGGAAGTTGAGGTGGTTTTTATGCACAAAACTGACAAACGGGGACATATAACAGCAAAAGATTTCAGACCAATAAGTCTGTCATCATTTATGCCTAAAACCTTGGACCGATTATTGGAGATTCGCACTGACTGAATCCCAGCATGAATATACGAAACTCATCTTCGGTGAGTTTGCGATGTCGGCCTTCCTCGATATTTGTTGCATCGCAACCAACACCATACATCACTCAAGGAAATCAGCTTCTTAAAAGCCGCATGTTTCCCGTCGGCATTTACCAATTTTCGAAAAGTCAACGAAAAACCAAATACGCGATGCGGTAGCAGCTAAGATGTGAACAATTTTCGCAAGGTCCGCAATGGGTCATTGACCAGAAGAACATGCCTTCAAGAATCAGCTGTAAAAGGAAGGTGTCGTTATGACAACTGCGGCGAATGGTTGGGTATTCCCAGTTAAACCAGCAGAGTGACCGTACCTGCAATTTATGTAAAATAAATAAAACTCTTAAAACCAATACGTGCGTTTTGATTTAACTTTTTTTTTGAACTGGATTCTGTATTAATCGGCACTTAACTTAGTCTTGCCAATATATATATATATTTTTTTTTGCTAGTTTTCGTGCGAAACATATGGGTAAATGCCGACGGTAAACATGCGGCTTGTAAGAAGCTGATTTCCTTGAGTACATCACTCAGTTGGGATGCAACAATATTGAAGGAGCCTGCAATAACGTGGACTGCACCGTCATTAAAAATGCTCTAGTAGACAATAATATTGAACAGGGCATTACAATCCTTAAAACGATTAGTACAATGGGTATAAGTGCCACAACATGCGCAGATGACGTGGTCATAATAGTGCAGGGAAAATACTTAAATATTTTAAGCGACATTATTAAAGTTGCCCTGAAGACGATCAGCACTTGGGCTAAAAGCTGTGGTCTCAATGCCTGCCCTTCCAAAACGGAATTGGTTCTTTTCACCAGAAAGTACAGATACCGCAATTTAAACTCCCAAAACTCAACGGAGTGGAATTGTCCCTTTGAGACAGCGCGAAGTATCTGGGTGTGATTCTGGACAAGAAACTGAATTGGAATCTTAACGTAGCGGAAAGAATCGAAAAGGCATATAATGCTCTTTTTATCTGCAAAAGAACAGTTGGAAAAATTTGGGGCTTAAATCCTGATATGGTTTACTGGCTGTTTACGCTGGTGGTAAGACCCATACTTACATACATACAGAACGGCTTCCATAGCCATTACAGGTGCGCTCCAGACCACCCCTACGGCAGCATTGGACACCTTTTTGCAACTAACACCGCTTGATTTACAGATCAAAAAAACTTTGCTGGCAACAGTGCGATACGACTCACTAATCTGGGTACTTCAAGAGTAAGTAGTTTCGTACATGGTACGGCCCTAAGGAAACTACTGCCAGGCAATCCAATTCTAACAGATGAAATTCCTTCCTAGGTCGACTTCGACATCCCGTATGATATAATATATTCGGAGACGCAGGGAAAAAATGCAATAATCAGGTCAAATGAAATTGCAATTTTCACAGATGGCTCGAAAACAGAGGAAGGAACTGCTTCTGGTATCTTCACAGAAAACTCAGAACTAAGAGTGTCTATAAGACTACTGGACGCAAGCAGTGTCTTCCAATCAGACGTTCTGACTGTCCTCATGGGCGGCTGAGCTAATGCAGATGAGATCGGTACCTGAAAGATATATCGCTATTTATAACCAACGTCAACTCTAATACAGTCAGGGGCTGTCGCATGGTGCTCAAGGAACTATGCAGACCGAACCGGGTAAGACTATTCTAAAGTAATGTTTTATTTCTGCATACCAAAGTATTCGTTTTGCAATTATTTTCTCGAGTAATTTTGGGATTAGAGAGATTGGGCGGTAACTCTCTTTTTTGGGTTTAGGAATGGGGTAGGATATCCTATCCCTGCTGGGGGTTAACCCTTTTAATTCGCTTAGGCATGATTCGAGTTCCGTTGTGGAGATATTTATCTCTATCGATAAGCTGAGCATAAGAGTTACTGACATACGTGACTGTGGTATATGAAATGGCCTCGTATTTTTGGTTGTTGAAGGAGTCGTAAAGTTTGCATCATCTGAGTAGTTGGACCAGTTTTGGACAATGTAATTGCCATTTGAGATGGATCGGAGAGCGTTTGGGCCCTTGTTTTTATATAATCTATGGCACCTGTTAAACATCGAATTCTATTCCAAATTTTGTTTTGGAGGTGTCAGGATTGATGCTGGAGGTGAAATCTTCAAAAGTTTTTGCTTTAGCGATTTTGAGTTGTCTCCGAAATTTGGCATTGGATTTATTGAATGCTATAAGAGTATCTTGGTTTATGTTTTTTTTTTTTTTGTATTTTTTCCAAGCGTCCATTTTAGCTTTGCGGAGATTAGCGTTTGTGGTGTTTTGGAGATGTCTGAGGAATAATATTATTACGAGTAGCAGCAGCCCTGATTGATTTTTCAATAAGTGCAGCCTCTTTGTTTGGGTTGCTGGATGGATCTTTCTCCATTTAAAAGCTGTTATTATCTCTCTTTTAAAAGCTGTCCAATTTGCTGAATCGGTTTTAAATTTAGAAAGAGGGGGATTTTGTTTGGAATATGGTTCTAAGTTTACGGTGGTGGTTATTGGGAAGTGATCATTATTGTGGAGGTCTTCGGAAATATACCAGTTTATTATTTTTTTTCGAAGAAGCTCTGGGGAAGAGCAAGTGATATCATAGTGTGTAAGAGTTCTGTGGGTGGAGAAATGGATTACTGAGCCATCATTTAAGATAGAGAAATTAGAATCGATTATGAAATTTACCATAATCTTCCCTCTGTTATTCGTGGTGGACTATTCCCAAAGAATGTTCCATGAATACACATTCCCCCTGCTAAAGTAACTGGGCGGCTTACTTGATTCAATATCGACACTCCAATTCGTTTTTCGAGAAGTTTTGCTGTGGTAGAATATAGAACGAAACAATGCAGACGGTAGTAACTTTCTATGGCGGAACAAGCTATGTTCGAGTTGATAGGAATTTTTCTGTGTGGGTATATTTTTTTTTTACCAAGCAAACCGGCACCTTGCTTTGCAGTTGGAAGGCAGATTTTAAAGATAGGGTTTGAACGGTTTCGGAGAAGTTGGTGTAGAAGGCATATGGTATAACACTGGGTTCTTCGTCTTTTATCAGTAGGTTAAGCTTATCGTAGTTATTTACGTAGCCTTTGAGGTTCCATTGGAGAATCCTAAGTAGAGCTTTTTTATGCGACAGAGAGGGCCTCTGCACAATATGCTGGGGCACATACTGTGTGAAGCCATTTTGGATCGAATTTTTGAGGTGAACGATGGCAGCCTTCATATGAGGGGGACCAATTTTTTGGTAACTGCGACATCGCATGGGATTGGGATAGTATCCTTCTACTTTGATGTTGTACCAGCCAACGCTTACCGAAGTGGGGGGACGAAACAGGACGAATGTAAAGTGGATAAGGCCAGAGGAACTTTGTTACCATCAACAGTTTTGTTAAATTTATACACTTCTTTTACTGCTTGCCAAGACACCGTGGTATTCAAGGAAATAAACAAGCGGATAAGCTTGCAAGAAAATGGGAGCTACTCGACAATAGTGAGCTTGCCAACATCAAACTTTTTTGCTTACGCCTACGTCTGTAAATTCAGGCCAGCTGTTTTGGCACTTAGTGAAACACAGGTAGATCCCCGCCCACACCTCTCAGATCACTCTGATTTGAAGCTACCTGGCTAGTGCCACTATTCTTTTCACATCACGGTCTCGCCATTTAAGTGCGTAGTGATGTAGATTACCAAATTCCACCACAATGTAGTCCCTGTTCCAACCCGGAATTCAATTTGATGTGGTTAAAATTCCATCTCCTTAAGCAAATTATCCACTATTGCGTTATTTACAGAAGGCCCCACATTGGACAGAAACTCGACCTTTAACGAGTCCATACAAAGAATTGTATCCCTGTATCCTCATACTGAAATCGTCATTACGGGCGATTTCAATATACACAATTCTGGGTGGCTTCGACATTCTGGACAGACAACACCCGAAGGATGGTGTGTTAAGGTCTTCGCTGCGGAAAACAACTTAACGCAGCTTTTAAATGAGCCCACATGAATACCAGACGTTGATAGTCATACCGCCAACACCCTGGACCTGGTTTTAACTTCTCACCCCTGATAAGTACTCCGTTGATGTGCTCTCCCCTCTAGGCTCGTTGGACCATTGTGTCATATCTGCTAATTTCTCGTACACGACCACACAGTTAGAGAAAAAAAAAATCCTATTAGAACCGTATGGCAATACGAGAAAGCCAACTGGAGCGGCCTTAACAGCTTCTTTAGGAATTTTAACTGGTCGTTATGTTTCCTCCATAACGACGTGGATGCCAGCTGCTGATATTATCACAGGAACTATTCTCTATGGAATGAAATCCTTTATACCTCATCGGATGAAGAGTATCAGACCAAAAGAAAAGGCATGGTACGACTCGATCTATAAAGAGGCTGTCAGGGTTAAAGAGGTGTTTTTTCGGTCCTTCA